>PVKP010002937.1:0-115260 GCA_004027715.1 Plecturocebus donacophilus | reverse complement strand
CCTTGTTCTCTTGCTGATGAGGAACTGCAATCCCCTGTAGGAGGAGAGGCATTCTGATTTCGGGTGTTCTCAGCCTTTTTGCACTGGTTTCTTCCCATCTTTGTGGATTTATCCACCTGTCGTCTTTGTAATTGCCGACTTTCAGATTGGGTCTCTGAGTGGACGTCCGGCTTGTTGGTGATGAAGTTTTTTCTGTTTCTTAGTTTTCCTTTTGGGGGCGCCCGTTCCCCACAGAGCTGGGCCTTCCCAGGTTCAGCTGCGCTTGTTCTGGGTCCTCAGCGCTTCCAATTGCTGTTCTCCTTGTGGGGATTGGACCAGCCGAGCCCGACTAAAAGGGCACCCAGTCCCGTACAATCCGCACCGAGAAGCGCCGCGCTGGCCAAAAGAGTCGCGCTGGCGACCCGTGTGGCTCCTTCGCCAGGAATCTCCCAGTCTGTGGGCATCAAAAATTTGTCTGTAATTGCGGCATCCACTCGCTCTCTGCGCTTTCACTGGGAGCTACAATCCTGAGCTGCTGCTACGCGGCCGTCTTGGATCTCTCTCCCCATAGAGTCTTTATCTGACACCTTGGACTTAGCATTTCCTCACCTCCCATGTTTTACTCCCACTACTGTGACAGCCAGATCAATTGTTACGCCGTTTGTGCATGCAGCCTCCAGTTTCAGTTGTCTTCTCTTTTCCTGCAGGATTTTGTTTACTCTGCTAGTCATGTTTGGTTGTTTACTCATGTGACTCTCTTCTCTCAGATTTGTTCTTTCCTTGAAGATACCTGTTTCTTTGGGATGCCTAGCATAATGCTAGACACACAGTAGATAGTTGTTGGATAAATTATTGAATCACCCAAATTCTCAATACTCAAGACTAAAGGTTGGTATTTGACCTTTATGGAAGATTAGGTCCTCACTTTTCATAGATTTATTTAGGTTTATAGCAGGAAACCTCATATTTCTGCATTTTCATTAATAAAGACATTCAGGGCTAATGATGATTTATCTAACAATATGAACTTGTAATAGTCATGTGGTGGACACTACATTTATCAGAGGTTACTGAAATAATAAGCTTGCTTCGGAAATTCTTTACGGAAAGATTACTTTCTATCTTGGTTTGTTTTGTGCTGCTGTAACAGAATACCCAAGGCTGGGTAATTTATAAAGAAGAAAAATGTATTCTCTCACATATCTGGAGACTGCCAAGTCCAAGATCAAGGTGTCAGTAGGTGTGATCTCTGGTTCTAAGAGAAGTCTTGATGTAGCCATTCATTGATGCCTCTTTGCTCTGTCCTCTGGAGAGAAGGAATGTTGTGTCTTCACGTGATAGAAAAGCAGAAACAAGAGAACAAAACCACTACTGCAAGCCCTTTTGATGTGTTTGTTAATCGATTCATGAGGGTGGAACTCTTACGACCTAAACATCTCCTATTAGGCCTCACTTCCCACTGTTGCATTGGGGATTAAGTTTCAGCATGAATTTTGGAGGGGCCAAAACCACTCAAACCATAACACTTATTATGTACAGTTGGTCTTTGAAGGACATGGGGGTTAGAGGTACACAGCGAAAACTCTGCGTGTAACTTTTGACTCCCCCCAAACTTAACTACAAATAGCGTGCTGTTGACCAGAAACTGATAACATAAACAGTTGATTACTACATATTTTATATATTATATGTTATATGTTTTGCATGCTGTATTTTTACAGTAAAGTAAGCAAGAGAAATGTAAACGTTATTAACAAAATCATTAGGAAGAGACTGTGTATTTACTAAGTGTAAGTGGATTATACTAAAGGTCTTCATCAGTTTATGCTGAGGAAGAGAAGAGGTTGGTCTGGCTATCTCACAGAGGTGGGAGAGGCAGGAGTGGTGGAGATGTGGAAGGGGAGGCAGGTGAGGTTAGTATACTTGGTGTAACTTTTGTTGAAAAAAAAAAACAAAGCAAAAACAAAAACCCATGTAAGTGGACCCACACAAACTCATGTTTTTCGAGAGTCATCTGTAGCTTTTACTGATTTTAAATTTAGGTATAATTTACAAATTCATTCATTGAACAAATACTTATTGACTGTCTAGGAAGCTCCAGAGACTCAGATAGGCTTTGGAGATAATTGTGGGGAGCAAGACACGCATAAGCCCATGGTGCTTATTTTAAAAATGAACAAAGTAGGTAAAGAATGACTATGATGAATAAAATTCTAAAGTTTCTTTAGTTTATATAAGTGAATTTAATTTTAGACAATCACATTTTATGTGTCTAATTAAAATGCTCACAACAAGGTTAGCATTCTTATGCTTGTTAAAAATATAGATAAATTCAAAATTCTTTTGATTTTGATAGGGATTACGTGTAATACAGATTTCCAGAAAAATTCATAATTGGCTTGTTGAATTGGAGCTGACTCACTTTGCAATGACTTAATAACTGTCTGCTTCATTTACTGTTGTGAATGAATTACCCACGCAAGTTTTCAGACAAATTTGCAGAATTAACCTTAGTAACTATTGAACGCATTGCTGCTTTAAACAACACATTATTACATTTTTTAAAGAAAAAACTTATATTTTTACCTTGATTCTGTAAACCATAACATTTGATCTTTTAAGGAGGGAGAATGCATTCTCTGTAGAAAATAGATTAAGAAGAATCTTTTCATGGTGATTTAAATTGGTTTAATTCAAAACATTCTATATCTGCAAGAGAAACAGTTGCTAATCTCATTCAAAAAGTAACTGCTAATTGAGAAGTCCTTTGTATTCTATCTTACAATACATTATCTGATTTCCTTGGAGTAGATACACATTCTAAATTGTTTTTGAAGTAGCACTGGGGTAGGTAGTAAATATGTGGTAGGTGTTAGTTTGGGATTAAAATATGTAACAGTTCTGCAAATGAATTATTATGTGAAACGATAGCATATACAGGTCAAATGACATATTTGGAAGCACTTGAGAGAAAATATTCTTATGAAACGTTGTTATTAGAAATAGTAATAGCAGTGAGAATATGGGACATTCTTAATGATTCACAATTGCTGGCATGCCTATTTTTGTGAACCTTGATGTGTTCACAAGATCATTAGGAAGAGAATATGTATTTACTAAGTGTAAGTGGATTATCCTAATGGTCTTCATCAGTGTCTTCATGCTGAGGAAGAAGGGAGGTTGGTCTGGCTGTCTCACAGAGGTGGGAGAGGCAGGAGAGGTGGAGAGGTGGACGGGGAAGCAGCTCTGTCCTGTTACCTTTGTCTCCCATAGTCATTCTTTGGCTGCTGCTGCTGCCGCTGCTGCCTGTAGTCCAGGGTAAGCCTTTCTTGGCAAAAGAGAGATTGGTAACTATTAGAGAAGTTAAAGACATGAGACTTATTGTGGCTTGTTTGCTTCCTCCCTTCTTTCCTTCCTTCCTTTCTCCTTTTGTGAATATAACTGATAGAAGGTTGCATTTCTTTTCACAAGAAAGCTGTAAAGGGAAACTAATTATATAAACCTTTCTTTTTTAATACAAGGGTATTCCTGCACAGTTCTTCAGCCTCAAACCTTGAAATTGGATTTGCCTTGGAATCTAAAATATTCTGAATTTTAAAAACTGAATTAGTGATAAATACTATATATTATCTAACATTCCCTAGAGAGATCTATGGCAGAACCCTATGATCAAGTACATCAGCATTTCTGAATTGAAACATACTAATATGCATATTGAGTAGGATAAATGAGGACTACAGTAATCCTCATTTCAGTTTAGGTCAGATTTTACCACCAAATAAGTTACATAAAACTTTAGTCTTTAGAACTTTGTGGATTTTAGAATTTGTGATAAGGGGCTAGGCACGATGGCTCACTCCTGTAATCCCAGCACTTTGGAAGACCAAGGCAGGAGGATCAGTTGAGCCCAGGATTTGAGATCAGCCTAGGAAGCAAAATGAGATTCTATCTCTACAAAAATAAAAATGAAATTAGTCTGGTAGAGAGGTACATACCTGTTGTTCCAATTACTTGGGAGGCTGAGGTGAGAGGACAAGGCTGCAATGAATTACGATTGTACCAGTGTACTTCAGCCTGGGCAACAGAGTGAGACCCTGTCTTACACACACATACACGAAAAGAAGAAAATAATTTTGGATAAGGAATTAAGGACCTCTTTTTGTTTTGTGTTTCTCAGGATATGTAGAACCTTTTCCTCTTAAGAGAGGAAGTTACATTATTCTGTTTTCATCTTTATGAACCATATATGTTTCTGGTTGAAATTACACATATAAACACATGAACACATTTATACATTATACATGTATGTACATGCAGCTATATACAAATTCAGGAAAAGCATGTGCATGGTGTGTGTGTGTATGTGTGTGTTTGAGGGGTGGGGAGGGAGAAAGAGGTAGATGGTTGGGACAAGGGGAGTGGTTAACTGGGCCTGTTAGCATTGTTTCATCATTGTGCTAGCTCAGGTTTGGTACCTAATGCGGTGTGAAGTAAGACCTTAGTTGCAGTTTCACAGCTGTGTTTAACACATAAGCTGATCGTGAACAAATTCTCTTGTCAGAGATAAAACCTTGAAATTCCAAGACTATGTAAAATCACAGACAATTACAGTGTTCTGTGTACTATACAAAATAATGGTGAAAAAATTTAAACAGTCAAACCAGAATATGGCTTAAACTACTGTTTTACTAATTCCGAAGAAGTGAGAAATATTTTCTGTAGTATGTAAGCAATCAAGGAAGCCATTTTACCTTGCCTCTTTAAAAATTTGTGAAAGGACTGTGGTTCAAGATTGGGAATGAGGAGTATGTCAGCCAATTGCCTTGGTAGTAGGAGTTTAAGTAAGCAGTTTAGGTAATGGTTTAAATTGGAAAAGCCCAGACCATAGGGATTAACACCCTACCATTATGAAAAGTCCCATGAGATCTCACATGACCTCAAGAGGCTTGTACTTTTGTTTGTTAAGAACCTTTGTAAGACTGTGCTAAGACGCAGTGAAAAATACTGAGGCTCTAATACTGCTTAACCATCTAAGTACCAGTAAAGGTGGTAGAAATTTTCTTTCTACTCAATTACAGCAACTAAAAGTCAGGCCCTGAATCAGTCAGAGGAAATGAACTCCTGGATTGGAATGCATGTAATTTCTTTTTATATATCAAAATGTTCAATATTTCTTTAAGGTCCCAGATGTGTACAAACATTATTTCATGAGAAGATATACTTTTATTTCTTTCAAGTGCTTCTATAATGTTTTTCCTCCAATCACGTGTTATTTGCTGACAAAAGCAAGTGTGTGTTCTTTGAGAGGTCAGTAAATGCTGATTTCTGCAAGAAAACTGTTAGGAAGTGAGCTTAGACATTGTGAAGAGGAAGCACAAAGAATGAGGCAATTAAATGAAGAATATTGCAAGGGATTATTTTAAATTGTGAATCAGAAGCCAAACTAATTTTGGCTACTAAACTAATTCAGTTACTTCCCTCAGGCCTACCAATCTTCATATGTGTATCATGGCTTATTTTGACTTAGCTGGTTAATTTATCCAGATGTGTAGATGGTAACAGATGTGTAGTCTGGAGTTGTCAGACTCTCCTTTTTCATACCAAAGAGCTAAATAAGTGTGCTTGTAACTATAGTTCTTGTCTTTATAAACATGTACAAATAAATTTGGGCCATGGAAATTAAGGTTACAGAGTAGATGGCATTTAGTGAAGAAAAGCTAGTCCTTAGAGTATATCTTTATTAACCCATAATACCTATCTAATGAAATCTAATTTTACTGATTCCTTTTAGGACACCAAAGCTCCTGAAGTCTATTACAATAACGTGTTTAATTCTGAGTAATTGTTTTTCCTGTTAAAATGAAGAATTCAGTGACTAAAAAATTATTTCCTGCAAATTTTCTTAGATGATAGAATTTTGAAGTTATATGTGGTAAAACCAATAGGACCAACTGTGAGGCTGAAGGAATTTCAGTTATGAGGTTTTAATTTCTATCAATTTAAACTGTATGTTTTGAGGAGTGGATGGAAAGGGAAGAGGGACATGTTGAGATTGCCCAGCAGTTTCTGATCGTTTGTCAGTTCTTTTGTGATGCTATAGATGACTACAGTTTGAAACTTGAAATGTGAAATTTTGTGTATTGAGTGATTCACAAACTGTTGTGTTTTCTGAATGGCTTAAGTCCTTTACAGGAACAGTTTTAAAAAGACATAGCAGGAGAACAGCATCATAATTATTCTGTAACCAGCAATTTGTGTTAGTTACAGAAAATATGCTTTTGTTTAACATTATAAATAAATTACCTTATATTGCTGCTTACATTTCTGGTTTTTGATGTGTATGTTATCAGAGTTGGCCAAAATTAACGGAATTTGGTGACAAAACCGGAGAAAAAAGTTGAGCTTCTGTTGTTAAATGAAGTAAAACTTTACGCTTATGGGCTTTTATGTATGATCTGTATTTTCATGAGGAAATGTTGATTAAGTAGTTTCCATTTTGGTATTACAGTATGTCCTGTTATAAGTAGCTGACTGTGTAAAAATCTTTTAAGTCAAAAAAGCAGCTCAGCTTAAACCCCTACTATTTATTATGGCAGGAACCAGAAATAGAAATCTACCAGAAGTTTTATAATCTATTAAATTCCTGCATCTCTTTTGGAGTAAATTAGTTAAAAAAATTTTAAAAAGAGGCTGTTGACAACAGAATTATGTCAGTTAATATATCCTTACGTATATCCTTATATACACAGTATCTGTTAAGCTCACTTTACTACATACATGTCTGCATTTTTAAAAAAGAAAACCCTAGCCCAAAATAAGTGGCACAATTGTCTTGTGTTCGTAGATGTGTAAGATGTGTTGTTAACCTATAAAATGTGTGAATTAAGTATAATTCTGACAAAAGTAGATTACATGTAATACATAGTAGGATGGACTTATTTGGGATGAAACGAAAAATCTTCAAAGTACTCAATAGTGTTTTTTGTTAAATAAGGAACTCATGTATTGATTTATTGAAGATCTTTGGCTAATTTTGATAACACAGAAAAGAATCTGGGTCTATAATCTTACTAATTAATAAATAATATAAGTTTTTGAGGATAATGCCAATACTTGAATTTTGATATTTACTTGCATCATGCAGTAATTCAATATTCAGTGAGCTTAATTGGTTGGTTGTGTTTATTATTATATTTTTTAGATAGAGTTTTTCGCCAGAGTTGCCGAAGCTGTAGTGCAGTGGTGTGGTCTTGGCTCACAGCAACCTCTGCCTCCCAAGTTTAGGTGATTCTTCTGACTCAGCCCCTCCTGAGTAGCTGGGATTACAGATGTTCGCTACCACACCCAGCTAATTTTTTGTATTTTAGTAGAGATGGGGTTTCATCATGTTGGCCAGGCTGGTTTCGAACTTCTGACCTCAGGTGACCCGCCTTGGCCTCCCAAAGTGCAGGGATTACAGGCATGGAGCCACCGTGTCGGACCTAATTAGTTACTTTTAAATGTTACTAACAGAGTCTGAGGAGTGTGGTTTGTGTCTTCAGAATAAATGTTTAAGCTTTGAGTGTTTGTTTCTGTCATGAGGAAAAGAGGGAGGGGGAAAATTTCTTGTTCCTAGTATTTTATATGTATTTAAGACTAGTCATTATTAAGTAATTAATGGAATGTTTACTGCTTCACAGTTTTACTTCATGGACAGATTCAATAATTTTTACATTAAAAAGTTACTTTTATATTTTAATGAGATTAAATTGTTTACCAATTAACATTGTACTATAAAAGGAACAGAAATATGACTGGCACTTGGAAAGAAAAGCTTTCATTTGTAGATTGATGTGTGGTATTCTAATTTAAATTTGTGGTTTGGCAGAATTAACTTTGGATTTTTACATCATCCAGAAGTAAAACTTACGTCATTTTCAAGATAAACTCAGGAAATAAACCATATAGTAAAGCCTTGTTTTTGCTTGAGAACACAGTGAAGATGAAACTTTGAAAATGCCTTCTAATCATTTATTGTAAACCTTCCGTTTACCATGTTAAAATTAAATTGGTCATGTGATATCTCATATCACTTAATTTTGTTTTATGCTTATAAAGTTAATGTGCTTAAAAATAACAGTTAAAACATAAAGGCAGTGATTATTGAACAAGAACATTAAAATAGAATTCAAAATTGTTTAACTGTACCTTTTAGTAGAAAGACCTTCTAAAAAATAGTAACATTTTATTGTCTGTCAGTAAAAATCCAATCATGTGTCACTTGACAGGGATAAGATCTAAGCAATGAGTTATTAGGGATTTTTGTTGTATGAACTTACATAAACCTAGGTGGTATAGCTTACTATGCACTAGACTATGTGGTATAGCCTATTGCTCCTAGGCTACAAACCTGTACAGCATGTTATTCATGTTACTATACAGAATACTGTAGACATTTGTAACACAATGTGTATCTAAACATATAAAAAATACAATAAAAATGTTGTTGTAATCTTATGGAACCACTGTCATATATGCAGTCTGTTGTTGACCCGAATGTCATTATGTGGTGCCTGGCTGTATTTTTGTTTGAACTGTTTAGACTGTCAATAAGAAATTGTACTGTCCAATATGACTTTAGATGTTAGTTGCTATAGTTGTAAAGAGCATGAAGAGTGTGCATAGAATATATTTAGGATTTTGGTCACAGTATTTGCACTGTGTTTTGAAAGAAACATTGAAGCTGATGTGAATATAGTAGACAATTAATATTTGAATTGAACTTTAAAGTGTATTGTGTGTCTGAAACTAATTCCAGAGTAGTGACCTTGAAAGTCCAGATCAGCAACTCTGACTTCACATATTCAAAACAAAGGGCCTTCTCTTATTTATGGATGGTAGAAGATGTAAAATTACCTTTTTAATTCAACAGTGTCATATGGTGAATACCAAAGTGTTACTGAAGCTGTATTATATATAACTAAATGACTAAACTTAAGCAATTGATATTTTTGGTCTATATTTTCTTATAAAAGTATACTATAATCTGTTTAAACTGCTTACTGGTTATAACAATGATAATTCACTTTGGAAAGTACATTAAAAAAAAAGGTTTTAAAAATAACATTTACCAAGAGATGACTATTTATTGACATTTTGATGTGATTTCCTTCCTATCTTTTTTCTATGCATATATTACATATTATGCATATTTATACCAACATTTAAATTAGGATCATACTGCGTCTGTAATGTTTTACATTTTAACATTAGAAAAAATATTTTAAATCTTGCAAGCAGAGAACGGTTTTTGCATTTTAAATGGTTATAGTTTAAATGGTTATCAGACCCTATATTATATCTTCACTTTGCCTCTCGGCCTGCAAAGCCTAAGATATTTTTTTATCTGGCATTTTAAGAAAAAGTTTGCCGAACTCTTCTCTAAAGGAAAAACTATGTTCTCCTACCAATTCTAACTGTAGCATTCTCTGTTTGTAGGACTTCAAAACAAAACAAAAACAACAACAAAAAAAAACCAGGCAGCTGGGTGGATTTGCAAATCCTGGTTGTAGTTTGCAAACCTTTGCTTTAGAAGGTTATTTGCTTATATTTCATTTATATTTTACAGTGTGTATGTGTGTCTGTCTAAATCTTTCTTGACACTACTGCCTCAAAGGCACTGAGACAGCCTGTGTTAAAACCCCAGGACCCAGACTGTAGTTGCAGTCTTATTGCTGTAGGAATCAGTTTGCTGGTTTCTAGAGGGTGGACTGATCTTGACTTCCTAACATATAGTACTTTTTTTCTCCCCACTAGAAGTACTAACTGAGCTTTAAAGTGAACTTAATGTACCCTTTTCAGGAAACTTACATTTGAGTGTGATACTAGGAGATGAGGATACTGTGTAGAAGGTGTTAGACCTACCTAAAGTGTTTAGCCTTGAACTGTCAAAGCTGCTCTCCCAAACCTAGTTTTCCTTGACCTGGCTGCTTTTCTGACATCAGAGATGGACTTTAACAATAGAGTTTATTAAATTATATGTCAATGTAAAGATTGAAAAGACAAAAAATAAAGTAGCTAAATAAAATGTCTCACTTTTTCTTGTTTTAGAATAAAAATTATATTAATATCTTAAAATATGTTCAGCAGGCAAAAACTTCGATGGTTTTGGTATTGCAGTGATACTGTTTATTTTTAAGCATAGTCTTGTCTTTTTTTTGGTAAATATTACACCATTTTCAACTTACTGCGCAAAGCTTTTCCAGTTAACCTTTATTTTGTGTGTGTGTGTGTATGTGTGTGTGTGTTTGCTCTTTATGATGTTTTCTATTAAAGAAAATGTATTTTAGGCATCACCAGTAGAGCAAAATAAGATTTAATGCTGTTATTTCAAAGTGTATCCCTAATAATATGATACAAAACTCAAAAGTGTTTGACCCCCTTTCTAGGACAGATTTACAAACTTACAGACTTGTAGTTATAAGATAAATATATGCCAAAGCTTTATTCAAAGAAAGCTCTGTCACAAGTTAGTTTTTCTTTATGGTGCTTATGTTTTAGAGGAATATTTTAGAGGGACATGGTGTTTGTATTTTTCTTTGCCCTTCTAGTCAGCAGTTAAAAAATAATGGATCTGTAGGTTTGAGTGGTAAATTCTATTGCATTTCATATTTTGTGTTAGCTATAATACTGAAAGTACTGATTTTAATAAGGAAGGAGCAACAGTTAGTTTCTAACATGGGCAGATTTATTATTATTAGCACTTCTCTACATATCTTTTGGCCTGTAGCATCATTACTGCAGAACTTGGAGCAGAGATAGCATGTGTCTTGTTAGGTCAGTGTGTTCTTGGGGTATGGTTCTGAAATGTTGCCAAACTTTGAAAACTTTAACAACTTTGTCAATACACCTACATTAAAAATTCCTTTATAACTCTTCAGGATTTTTTTCTTTTTCTTTTTCTTTTTTTTGTTTGTTTGTTTCTTATTTTGTTTTTGAGACAGGATTTTGCTCTGCTACCCAGGCTGGAGAGTGAAATGGCATGATCATGGCCTCACTGCAGCCTTGACCTTTTGGGCTCAAGCATTCCTCCCACCTCAGCCTCCAGAGTAGCTGGGGCCAAAGATGTGCACCACTACACTTGGCTAATTTTTAAAATTTTTTATAGAGTTGGAGTCTCACCATGTTGCCCAGGCTGCTGTCAAACTCCTGGGCTTAGTCAATCCTCTCACCTCAGCCTCCTAAAGTGCTGAGATGACAGATGTGAGCCACTGTGCCTGGCCACTCTTCATATTTGTTAACAAATCTCAGGGGTTTGCTTTTAATCTCCCAAGCTCCCCTTATGTAAGACTATGTCTTGTAATGAAAAATGATATTCCTGTCCCACCATCTCACACATTCAGTTGATTTTCACTAACAGTGAAGGATTTGCATTGATAGATGCATGCAATTCTTTCCTGATTCCTTTACCTTTCCCCCTGTTTCTTCTTTCTTCATCAGTCTTCACTTTCCATCTAATGACTGATGTCCCACGTTGGATGAGATAAAATGGTTGACCAGATACAGAGGCATAGGAAAAAACCAAATGTTGAATTTGCATTGGACGGGCTGAACTTCTGACCTTACATTATCTTTCATGTAACTCTAATTGATACAATATAATGTTTTAATTTACTCAATTCAAATGTCTAATTGGTTGACAGTGGAGTTGCGACCTATTTATATAAAATTTGGAGGAAATATGATCTCATCAATATGCACTATGGAAAATGTCCTTTTTAGTCTGTGAATGTAGAGATATACTACTGCTTGAATGAACATGGTCTAAAGATTTAAAAGACATTTTAGGGTTTAAAACTTTTCATGGCAAAACATTTAACATTTTTAAATTAGATGAGCTACTCATTATTTGTATACCTTAATTCCGTTCAAATACTCTGTCAGAGCAACAAAGTTAAATCTCGATTATAGCGTCCTTTTCTATTTAGGGAAATAATTATTGATTAATACATTGTACAAGAGTTAACATTTATCAGTCAGCATATAGAAAAAGTAAGTTAGTTAAAACAACTTTTTAGTTTATTATGCAGATAAACACTATTGTTGTATGATACTTTAGATTTCCTTAAAAATTGATCTCCTATGCCAGGCATGGTGGCTCATGCCTGTACTCTAGTACTTTAGGAGACTGAGGTGAGAGGATCGCTTGAGCTCAGAAGTTCAAGATCAGCCTCAGCATTACAGTGAGATTTTGTTTCTACTAAAAAAGAAAAGAAAAAAAAATAACTTGGGCATGGTGATGTGTGCGCCTTTGGATCCCAGCTACTCAGGAGGCTGAGGTGGGAGGGTGACTTGAGCCCAAGAGGTCAAGGCTGCAGTTAGCTCTGATCATGCTACTGTACTCTAGCCTGGGTGACAGAGTGAGACCCTTTCTCAAGGTAAATAAATAAATAAAAATTTAAGCCTTGCAGCTAAATCTAATCTCCCTTAATTTGCATTGTCACACTGTTTCTGCTTTTGATTTTTTGTTGTTGTTAAAACAAAATTTTAAAACTTTTGTTTCTCATGTAGCAGCCAGAGTTTGAAAGAGATTAAGGGCCATTCTTCTGAAATAAAATATGTTATTAATAATTTTAATTTGAGTCTACTATTGAAAGTCACATAACATTTTGTTGAATGTTGATTCTTACCTAATTACCTGTAACTGGATCACAGACATAAATACCCAGTGCCGTGCCGTATGTTATGCTGTTGTAAATTTTATAAAGTCTAAAGAGTGAGGAAGCGAAGTTCTTTTCTAATAGTATACTATAAAATTTTGAGGACCTTGCAGTGATAGTCTATATCATAAAAGCTGTTTAACCAGCACATGATTGGATTTTGTTAATAGTGTTATGTTTATCTTTTCATGAGTTGGTTATTATGTAAATTAGAGTAATTTTGGTAAATGGAAGGAGAGTGCTTAGGACTATTGTCTTATTTTAAACTACTGATATCTTTTTATGAGGATACTTGAGAAGTTCATGTGTCAGTGAGAACTGAATAACAGACTTAAGTTAAAGATTAGTTTCATTTTCTAAGTATGGTGGATTAACTACATATACCCTGTCTTTCTCACTGAATGCATTTATAAAATCTGGACAAAATGGATGGGACTCTTCTGGACCCTGCAGAATAAATAATACCAGGTGGGATTTGAAAGAAGATTGGAATTCAGAGTAGCATCTCACCGGCTGTGAGTTTACCATTTTTTTTTCTTCCAGTGTCCCCAGACCCGAACTTAACACAGTCTAAAACATAGAAGGAGGGCAATCTGAAACAGAAAGCTCTAAAAGATGCCTGCTAGTTCTGGCTCAAGAAGCAGGAAAGATAACCGATTAATTCAGTATGAAAATTTTATTATTTTTTTCTCTTCTCCATCTCTCATTGGCTATTCCCAAGCAATCTGTGGTAATGGCAGCAGAAGCTACATCAGGAGCCTGTGGTCAAAGTGAGGGATGAGAACGTCCTCTACAGTTGACAAATCCCATTGCTTTTTCTTTTTTCCCTTCTTCATCTCTCTGTCCTTTCATTTCTTGTTTCCAAGTCAGAAACAGTATCAGAAGTGTGACCCAAGCAGAGTACCAAAGATCCAGTATTCTGGATGAAGAAATGAAAAGGGATGCCTCAGGGAATTGGAAAGTTCTGAGACCACATGTAGGAAGAACCTTGGAAAAGCAATACCATAAAGTTATTTATGAATTTTCTGAGCTATGCATACTTGGAAATAAAGACTGCCATCCATGCTAATCATTTGGTGATACAAAAGTGGGCCAGATTCAGATGGCACAGCATAAGCCTTTGAAAGTTGAACTGATGCTGAAACCATGCCTATAGAAGCCATGTTAGAGCTCATGGCCTAAGCCTAACCAAATGAATCACTTGTTGAAACAAAAATAATACCAGTGTCCACAGGATTTAAACAGTTACCAGAGTTTCATAGCAGTATGTTAAAATGTCCAGGTTATAATCCAAAATAATCTAACATATGAAGAACCAGGAAGATTTCAAGTCACATGGGAAGAGGTGATCAACATTACCATCACATGATAAAAACGTTGGCATTATGTGACAGAGATTTTATAGTAGCTATTATAAAAATGTTTTAACAAACAGTTGTGAGTACTCTTGATATGTTTGAAAAAGTCTCAGCAGAGAAATAGAAGATAAAAAGAAATGGAAATGTTAAAGCTGAAAAATGCAGTAAGTGGGTGGAAAAAAGACCACTGAATGGCTCAATAGCAGATGTCAAATGCAGTGACAGGAAAAAAAAATCAGTGAACTTGAAGATAAATAAATAGAAATTTTTAAATCTGAACATCAGAGAAGAAAGAATTTAAAGAAATTGAACAGAGCCTCAGGTTATTATGGGAAAATAACAATGTATTAGACATTTAAACAAGAACCAGAGTTTCACAACAATATTTTTAGACATCCAAATTATAATCCAAAGTTATCTAACATATGAATAACCAGGAAGATTTCAACTCACAGTGGAACAGGTGATTAACATATAGAAAGGACGTAGTTCTGAGGAAATACTTGAAGAATTAAATGGCTAAAGATCTCACTAATTTATTGAAAGACACAAACAGATTCAGAGAACTAAATAAATTTATGCACAGACATGTCATAATTAATCTGAAAACTAAAAAGGAAAATAACATGTTGGCAATGCTATGGAAAAAGTGGAACACATACTATTGGTGGGAGTGTGTAAATTTTTTCATCCATTGTGGGAACCAGTTTGGAGATTTCTCAAAAGACCTGGGAGTTGAACTACCATTTGACCCAGCAATCTCACTACTGGGTATATACCCAAAGGAAAATAAATTGTTCTACCAAAAAGACGCATGTACCTGTATGTCCATTTCAACACTCTTCACCAGAGCAAAGACACGGAATCAAACACCTGTGCCTATTGGTTGTGGAATGAGCAGAGAAAATGTGGTGTGTGTACATATATATATATAATTGAATACTATGTAGCCATAAGAAGAACAAAATCATGTCCTTTGCAGCAACATGGATGCAGTTGAAAATCATCCTGTGAGAATTGCAGCAACATGGATGCAGTTGAAAATCATCCTGTGGGAACTGATGCAGAAAAAGGAAAATTATATACCACTTGTTCTTACTTAAAAGTGGAAGCTAAATATTGGGTACATGTGGTCAAAAAAAATGAGAACAGTAGACACTGGGGAATACAAGATGGTGAAGGAGGGAAAGGGGTAAGGTTTGAAAAACAACTACTTACTAGATACTATGCTCACCACCCGGGAGATAGATTCATTTGTACTCCAGACCTCAGCACCATTCAGTATACCATATTGGGTGTAATATGGTATATTGGGGTGTAACACACCTGCACATATACCCCCCAGATTCTAAAATAAAGGTTAAAAAAATTCAAATAACCCAAAATAAGGCAGGAAAGGGGAAACAGGGATCATTCAGAAAACAAACAATAAAATGGTAGATGTAAGTTCTTATACATCAGTAATTACATTGAGTTTTTAAATGTTGTAAACAAATTAATTAAAAGAGTTTGCCAAGAGTATTTAAAAAAGACCCCACTTTATGCTATTAGAAACTTACTTTAAATATGGTGGGTTAAATGTGAAAAGATGGAAAAAGATATAGCATGCAAATACTGTTGTAAAGAAAACGCTAGTAGCTATATTAATAACAAAACAGACTTCAGAGTTAAGAATAATACCCAAGATTAGACAGGAACATTACATATGATAAAAGAATTGATTTGCCAATCCTAAATGTGTAAGTAGCTAACAACAGAATTTAAAAATAATGAAGCAAAATTTGATAGAACTTAAAGGAGAAATAGGGAACTCAACAATTACAATAGAAAATTTCAACATTCTTCTCTTAGAAGAACTAGTAGACAGAAGTTACCAATGGTATAGAATGCTTGGAGGTGGTCTGGGTGCGGTGGCTCACACCTGTAATCTCAGCACTTTTGGAGACCTAGGCAGTTGTATCACTTGAGGTCACGAGCCTGGACAACATGGTGAAACCCCGTCTCTACTAAAAATACAAAAATTAGCTGGGTATGGTGGCATGTGCTTGTAGTCCCAGCTGCTAGGGAGGCTGAGGCACGAGAATTGCTTTAACCCAGGAGGTGGAAGCTACAGTGAACTGAGATCACGTCACTGCACTCCAGTCTTGGCGACAGAGGCAAAACTCTGTCTCAAAAAAAAAAAAAAGCTTGGAGGCTATCAACCAGCTAAATCTAATTGACATTTGTAGTATACTCTACCCAACAATAGCAGAATATACATTCTTTTCAAATACACAAGGAACTTAGCATTTATAATTGAAGACTTCAGCATTCTTCAATTATAGAATAGATATAACTAGTAGATAGCATCACCAGGGGCATAGAATTTGTGAACAGTACTATCAGCTAGCTAGATCTAATTGACATGTACAGAATACTTTACCCAACAACAGCAGAATATACATTCTTTCCAAGTATACATGAAACATGCTCTGAGACACAGCATATCTTGGTCTTAATACAAACCTTAACAAATTTAAAAGAATTGAACTCAAAGGAAACATATTCTCAGATCATAATAGAAATGTATTAGAAATCAGTAACAGAAAGATAACAAATCTCTAAGTACTTAGAAATTAGACGGTAGACTTTTACATAATCCACTGGGTGAAAGAGAATGCCTCATGGGAAATAAAAGAATATTTTGAACTGAATGTAAATGAAGATACAATGTGTCAAAATTTATGTAGCCAAACAGCGTTTAAAACGAAAGTTAGTGCATTCAGCGCTAATGTTAGAAAAGGTGAAAGACCTCAAATCAATAATCTGTGTTTCCCTCTCAAAAAACTAGGCTGCAGTCTCATGCCTGTAATTCCAGTGTTTTATGAGGTTGGGGTGAGAGGATTGCTTAAGACCAGGAATTGAAAACCATCCTGGACAACACAGCAAGACCCCCATCTATCCTTACGAAAAAAAATTAAAATAATTAGCTGGGCATGAGTGGTGTGTGCCTGTCATGCCTGCTCTTTGGAGGGCTTAGGTGGGAGGATCCCTTGAGCCTAGGAGATCAAGATTGCAGTGAGCCATGAGCATGTCAATATATTCCAGCCTAGGTGACAGAGTGAGACCTTGTCTCTGAAAAAAATGGGGAAAAAGAAACTAATCAAAGAACAAAATAAACCCCAGATAACAGGAGAAATCAATGAATTAAAAGCAGAAAAACAGTAGCCAAAATCAGTGACATCAAAAGCTGGGTTTCCTTTTTATAGATCAGTAAAATTGATCATCTTTAGCAATACAGCAGAAAAAGGGAGGACATAAAGAACCCCAGTATCAGCAACCAAACACAGGTTGTCATTACAAACTCCACAGGAATTCTAAAGATAATAAGTAATACTAAAAAGCTCTATGCACATAAATTTGACAACCTAGATGAAGTAGACAAATTCCTTCAAACAGTAAACTACCAAACTCACCTAAGATGAAAGTCGATCTTGTATAGTCTTTTAACTATTAAAGAAGGTGAACTCGGCCAGGTGCAGTGGCTCACACCTGTAATCCCAGCACTTTGGGAGGCCAGCACTAGGGGATCACTTGAGGCCAGGAATTCTAGATCAGCCTGGCCAATGTGGCGAGATCCCATCTGTACTAAAAATATAAAAATTGGATGGGCGTGGTGGTGTAGGAGGCTGAGGCTGGAGAATCCCTTGAATCTGGGGGGCAGAGCTTGCAGTGAGCCAGACTCCCTCTCAACTTGAAAAAAAATAAAGTTAAATTCATAATTAACAAATATTAAACTCCTGAGCCCAAGTGATCCACCCACCTCAGCCTTTCAAAGTGTTGAGACTGCAGGCATGAGCCACTACGCCTGACCTAAATTTCATTTCTTAATCAAATGCTAAACTTTTTCATTTTTCTTTTTCATAACTAGGAGTATTCATTCACTTGTACAGTAATATTTGACAGAAAAAACATATTTCCTATACTTAAAATTTGTGACCAGCTTTCTCTTTGACTATTTGTAATCTACTTCATTTCTTGAAATCTGTTTTGTTTAAATTTTAAAGACAGGATCTCTGTCTATCATCAGGGATAGAGTGCAGTTGACACCATCATAGCTCACTGCAGCCTCCATCTCCTCGGCTGAAGCAATCCTCCCACCTTGGCTTCCCAAAGTGGTGGGATTACAGGCGTGAGCCACTGCACCTGGCCAGAGGTCTGTTTTTTTTGTTTTTCTAAAAAACATATAAAATAAGGGTTGATAATACATTTCTAAATAACACATGGGTCAACAAAGGAATCTCAAGAGAAAATGTTTTAAACTAAATGAAAATGAAAACAGTTTATCAAAATTTGTGGGATGCAACAAAAGCAATGCTTGGAAGGAAGTTTGTAGCATTGAATGTAGAAACTAGACGAAATATTGAAAATTAATCATCTGAGCTTCCACCATAGGAAATTAAAGACGTACAAATTGAATCAAATACAAACAAAAGAAAAGATGATAAAAATTAAAGCAGAAATCAATCAAATTAAAAATAAGAAATCAGTCAACATAAAAGCTGGTTCTTCAGAAACATAAAATGAGGGATGATGTTTCTGTTGCCACTTTTGAGAGTCTTAATTTTGTTTTTATTATCTGTGTCTCCTTGTTAATGATTTCTAGTTCTGCACATGAAGCCTGATTATTTTCTCCACTGAGTTATGATCTGTGTCAAATTTACCATTACCGGGGCTTGGCTAGGTTTTCACTGCTGAAATTCTTCCTTAGTGCTTTATTTTGCAGGTATCCTGTTTATTTTGACTCTACAGCCGTATTTTTTTTTCTAGAAATAAATTTTACCTTTCTTGTACTGTAATTATTCTAGTGCTTTTCTCTTTTTCTTTTTTTTGAGACAGAGTCTCACTCTGTTGCCCAGGCTGGAGTGCAGTGACGCAATCTCAGCTTACTGCAACCTCCACCTCCCAGGTTCAAGCGATTCTCTTGCCTCAGTTTCTTGAGTAGCTGGGATTACAGGTGTGTGCCACCATGCCAGGCTAATTTTTGTATTTTCAGTAGACAGGGTTTCGCCATGTTGGCCAGGCTGGTCTCGAATTTCTGACCTCACATGATCTACCCACCTTAGCCTCCCAAAGTGCTGGAATTGCTTTTATTTATATTGCATTGTCCAGGAATCCCACAAATTATATTGGGTTTTGTAGGTTTCACAGATTTGAATACCAGCCTGCATTATTTCAGTAAGGATTTCCACCAAAAAGGACATTTCTCCTACTTACCCTGCATTATCAAAGAAAATTAACAGCCATTCCCCTGACATCATTTGTATTTACGTTCCCCAGATTGTCCCCAAAATCTCTTCAGTAGATTAAAAAAAAAAAACATTACATTTGATTGTTTCATATTTTAGTTTCTTTTCATTTAAAATACTTTTCCTTATACCTGAGATGTTTCACAGAAAGCAGAGCACCTGTCTAGGAATGTTTCACATTCTGGATTTGTCTGATTTCTTTGAGGTCATTCATGTGTTCTACTAGCTCCCATTTTTCCTGAAACATAATTTTTTTTGTCAGTAAAATCTAACAATTGATGCTATATGTCATTATATCAATAGAACATATTTTTGAGTGACTGGTTCTTAATTCAGCCTGCTTTCATTGTATATTCTAGAGGTTGTCTTTTTGTAAGAGTTCAAGGTGAAAGCCACAAGAGAAGGATTGCCACTGCCTTTGGAAAGCCATAGGAGTAAAAGAGTGAATCCAGATATAGAAGGTGTTATAACAACCCTAACATAACTGTCTGAATGAAGGAGAACATGAAAGTTTCTAGAAAGAGAGAAACCAGTAAGCCTTGAATTTGGATTTGAGATTACAGGTATTCGGAAGTTGAGGAGCGTTATCTCTTTCCCAAGTTATTTGGTGTGGTTTTCATTGCCTGTGTTCAGAAGTCAATACTGGAGCTCCTGTGCTTAGTTGCTCCAAAAGACGAAAATTGGGAGTTGGCTCAGTAGGCAAAGACATGATGGTGATTTTGTTGTGTATGGGAGATGAAGAGATGGGGAGGGATTTGGGAGGGGTATAGTCACCTGTTCCACATGGCCTGTGAGAAAACAAACACTTCTTCCACCTTTTACTCTCCAGCAAATTGAGAACCCAAAAGGATAATCAAGTATGCTTTCCAAAAAATAGCCCTCTATGTTTCCTCCCAAGGTGAGAGCCCTTAAAATCATACTCAATTACAATGTTTAGATTGCTTATCATAAAAAGTCTATTAAAACAAACATAATCCACCTAACACATACATCTTCATATTAATGGACCTGAGACTTCTTTCTGTGTAGAGACATCTACCCATGTTGGTTGACTATAATTAATTGGTTCCTTCATGTATTTTTTGACACAATACAGAGTACTGAACTAGCAAAAGACAGTTATCAGTCAAGCATGTCCTTTCTAGACTCCCATATAGATATATGCCAATTCAAAAAGAAAACTGAGTGACTTGAGAGAAGTTTCTAAAAGCTTTCCTTTTGACTGACAAACTATACTACAAGCTGTCAGTCAAAAGGGAGACTCAGTTTTCATTCTGTATGTCTCTATAAAGCTTTACATTTAAACAGATAAATAAAGCAGACATAGTCTCTGGAATTTCTCATGCTGTACTACTTGTAGCAGTTTGCAGGTAATGGTTGATTTAGATGAATCCTTTACATACTCGCACCTGGAAAACCAACAGATGATACGAATTCTGCATCTTAGAAAAGAGGATCAGTTCTAAAATCAGTGAAATGAATTTACTGATAAGCTGAGAGTTTACCATTTAAAAGTACTGTACATCTTTCATAGTATACCACTACTAGGTTGACAGCAAACTTAGAAAAAATTCATTCTTCTACAAGAGGAACATGATCATTTCTTAAGGGCTTTTATATGAAAAATCTAACCAACATTTACTCATTTCTGAAAACTTTTTCTGCAAATGCCCACTTTCCATGGGTTAAGGAAATCTGGATGTAAGATAGGGTAATAATTGGTAACTATGGTGACTTCTCAGCCAAGGTAATATGGTCTGTAAAGTTGTCATGGACACTGAATTAGTGAATAATGAAATATTGCTCCTAAGGGAAATGTAGGATTAGGTACCTGTGAACATCTGGTCACAGCATTTTTGTTAACTGATCAATACTTAACCTTGTTTTATGTGTGTTTCTGTTTAAAGACATTTAATATTGTTTCATAAACATTGAGCTCATCAACAAAGCAAGAACTCATTTCTGAACTAAGCTTATCTAACACAGCTGTTTTCTCCATAATGCATATTGTAGCCTTCTTGTGCTTGAGAACACTAGACAACACTTAAAATGACTTGAGGGCCATGAAATAGTGAAATCTTCAACAAAAACACAAAAATGGAAAAAAAAATGGCACTAAATAGGCTGCAGAAAGAACACTTGTTTACATTATAAGAGCTGAAGCAAGAAGGCCTATTCACTGTTAGCTGGGAATGTGTATGTTTGGTGACTCAGGTTTTTTGTTATTCTGTGTGTGTCTGCAAATGACTGGAAGGCCCAGCTACTGTACAAACAAATTTTATTAAATCGGCAAAGTTCATGTTTTGAATCCATGAATAACGGAGATCAACTGAATCTAAAGGTCCTCGATCACCTGTGCAGACTGAAGAAGGAAGCTCTACTTTAAACTTACTCCTCTCTCCTCAGTACTTGGTTGACCTCATAAGCAAACATAAAATCAAATAGAACCTTTTCTTGAGATTTAATTTTGTAAGGGTTTGTTGGCTCAGGCTTCTTACATGGTAGTGCATTGGTCTGCCTTCATTTTGTGGAGTAGATGGGCTCTTGACCTTAACTGAAGAAAATTGCTTTTGTTCTCAGTGATGTAATTTCTATAAAGATTCACTCTCACTTCAAGTTATGATAAACTTTTGACTTTTTCCATGTAATCAATATTGGCTGTATAGTAATTCTCTCATGAGAATATTGATAATTAAAAATTGAACTAACAAACCTAAACATAGGACTTAACAGTCGTTCATGTCTTAAATTGTGAGTTTACATTCTGTTCTCTAAGTTTTCAGGAAAATTTAGAAATTCATTCTTGTCTTTAAAGTGTTGACTATACTATATGCTGTTTTAGAGAACTATTTTTTCTTCCATTCACTGAAAGCATTTTATGTTCAAAACTTTGTGTCTAGTGGAGAGATACTGTAATATAAATATTTTTCTACTACTCTTTTAAGGGTAGTCTTTCTTTTTAAGAGTTTTGATTATGTGTCATTATCAGAAAAATATTATTAATTGATACTTTGTAGTATTTCTGGGTGTTCTTAGGTATTCTTTAAATAAACAAATAGATACAGCAACAAAATCTGTGGTGAACTATTTGGAGAATACTTGATTAAACAAAGTTAGATTACCTTAGTTTAGGTCTTTAATACTCGTACACATTCTTTTAATCTCCCAGAACTACTCTAGTATTGCATATACCATATAAACACTGCATGTGTTTCCTAGATTTATATGAATGTGGTTTTTTTTTTTTTTTTGAGAGGTTGCTTAAGGGATCAGTGGTCTATGGAATAAGCTTGAGAAAATGCTGACTTAGCCTCCCTACTATGGTCTCCCATAGATGTAATTTCTGCTGTGGTAGTAAAACAAAATGAACCTGTATCCTTCTTTATATAACACCCTTTCAAGTATTTTATTTTTTAAAAAATTATTTTTATATTTTGTTTTTGTTGTAGATAGGGCCTTGCTCTGTCACCCAGGCTGGAGTGCAGTGGTGCAATCATGTCTCACTTTAAGCCTTGGCTTCCTGGACTCGAGAAGTCCTCTCACTTCATCCTCCTGGGTAGTTAGGATTACATGTATATGCCACCATGCCTGGCTAATTAAATTTTTTTTTTGTACAAATAAGGTCTCACTGTGCTGTCCAGGCTGTTCTAAAACTCCTGCCCTCAACCCACTCTCCCATCTTAGCTTCCCAAAGTGCTGGGATTACAGGTATGAGCCACCATTCTCAGCCTGAGTATTTTATAGAAGCAAAATAGTCACCCTAAGCTCTTTCTTTGCCTGGTGAAACGTGCTCTGTCCTTCAGTGGATTCTTATTTTACTCTTATTTGATAGACCTTATTGCCATACTTACTGTATTTTATTGGATATATTGCTATCACTTTTATTATGCCGTAAGGTCATTTATGACAAGGGATGTCTAATTTTTCTGTGGTTTGCAATGTCTGTCATAGTACCATTCATGTACTGTGTGCTTAGTTAATAATAAATTGAACTGAACACTATTTTATGATTTTAATTTAAGTGTATTATCACCACAAAAAGTACAAGGAACCAGTGCTGTATTAGATGTTCGGAATTTCACAATGAGATTAGATAAGGTTTTTATGCTCATGGACTGTTCTCATTTTTGCCAGAAATTATGACTTTGCCAGTACTGGCTTTGTTTTAAGATTGCTATTAATTTATTTTTTTTTTTTGAGATGGAGTTTTGCCCTTGTCACCCGGGCTGGAGTGCAATGGCGCAGTCTTGGCTCACTGCAAGCTCCGTCTCCTGGGCTCAATTGATTCTCCTGCCTCAGCCTCCCGAGTAGGTGGGATTATAGCTGTCCATCACCACACCCAGCTAGTGTTTTTTTTTTTTTTTTTGAGATGGAGTTTCGTGCTTGTTGCCCAGGCTGGAGTGCAGTGATGTGATCTTGGCTCACCGCAACCTCTGTCTCCCAGGTTCAAGCAATTCTCCTGCCTCAGCCTCTTGAGTAGCTGGGATTACAGGCCTGTGCCCCCATGCCTGGCTAATTTTGTATTTTTAGTAGACACGGGGTTTCTACATGTTGGTCAGGCTGGTCTCGAACTCCCGACCTCAGGTGATCTGCCTGCCTCAGCCTCCCAAAGTGCTGGGATTACAGGTGTGAGCCACTGCACCCTGGCCAACATGGTGAAACCCCGTCTCTACTAAAAATACAAAAATAGGCCAGGCCAAGAGGGGTGCATCACTTGAGATTTCAGGAGATTGAGATTGCTATAAATTTAAAATAGGTTCCCTTTGAAAAATGATTGGCTGAGTGCGGTGGTTCACACTTGTAATCCCAGCACTTTGGGAGGCCATGGAGGGTGGATTGCTTGAGCTAAGGAATTTAAGAGCAGCCTGGCCAACACAGTGAAAACCCATCTCTACCAAAAATACAAAAAATTAGCAAGTGTGGTGGCATGCACTTGTGGTCCCAGCTACTTGGGAGGCTGAGGTGGGAAGATTGCTTGAGCCCAGGAGACAGAGGTTGTAGTGAACCGGGATCCCACCACTGCACTTCAGCCTGGGTGACAGAGTGAGACCTCCTCTCAGACAACAATAATAAAATGAGACATGGCAATTAACAAGCTAGATAAAGTGTATTTGGCACCATGTTAGCTAGATTTTTTTAGGTAAACACTTTTAGGAATTACTGCATAGTAGTTGTCTCATATATAAGGTTAATCAATGTTTTAAAGTTCTTAGCTTCTCTTTCAGAGTGTATACATTGTATTCTACAGAGTATAGGTATTCATATCATATAATTATGTGAAACATTTCCTCCTGAATTTCTTTTTAAAGAAAATTAAGTATCCTAATATATAGCTAAATATTCATCTGCAAGAAACAGTAAACCATGTAGATGAAAATAAGGTTATTTCCTTATTTTCCAACATTGAATTTTTTTTTCAGAAAGGTTAAGCATGAGTCAGTATTTCCCCACAGTTATTTGTAGGAAGACATTCCTAGCAAACCTACTTTGAGAAGATAAAAAAAAAGATATGATATGTTCTATTTGACATGTATTCTGTTTGTTTGAAGAGGACAATCAGTAAAAAAGATAAAATGGGGAATTTGTTTAAGAGAGTTTTTTGGAGTATGTTGAATGTTCTTCACTTTGTAATAAAAGAAAGAATTATGTACTGAGATCCCTCACCCTGTCATAAACTGTTAATATTGGACAAGTCACTTTACCTTTTTGAGCCTATGTTTCTTCCTTTGTAAAATGAAAAGGTAGTATTAGATTATCCCTAAGGTCCTTTCTAGCTTCCCAGTGATTTTATGTATGATGAAAGCTGACTAATATAGTAAGTCTGAGATACTGACAGATTGAGAAATAACTTCTGAAAAATCAAGGAAAATGATATATATATATATATGTATATATGTATGTAATTTTGTCATGTATATAATTTTGTCATATATATATTTAAGAGACTGGAGTGCAGTGGCATGATCATAGCTCACTGCAACCTTGAATTCCTGGATTCAAGCCATGCTCATGCTTTTGCCTCCTGAGGAGCTGGGACCACAGGCACATGCCGCTAGGTCTGGCTGATTTTATTTATTTTATTTTATTTGAGACAGAGTTTTACTCTGTGGCCCAGGCTGGAGTGTAGTGGTGCGATCTCAGCTCACTGCAACCTCTACCACCTAGGTTCAAGTGATTCTCCTGCCTTGGCTTCCTAAGTAGCTGGCACTACAGGTGCCCACCACCACGCCCAGCTAAGTTTTGTATTTTTAGTAGAGCTGGGGTTTCATTATATTGGCCAAGCTGGTCTCGAACTGCTGACCTTGTGATCTGCCCACCTCGGCCTACCAAAGTGCTGGGATTACAGGCGTGAGCCACCTCGCATGGACTTTTTTTTTTTTTTTCCTTCTTCTCTTAGAGATGAGATCTCACTTTGTTGCCCAGACTGGTCATGAACTCCTGGCCTCAAGCATTCCTCCCTACATATCCTCCCAAAGTGCTGAGATTACAGGTATGAACCACTGTGCCTGGCTGTGTGTTCTTTTGGATATATTTTATTGTTTTAATTTTTTATAAAAAAATTGTTATTTGTGGTATATATGGTAACTTCACATATGGTAACTTCACTCATTAGCCTTGTGAAAATTTTTGAAAAAATCCTTTAAAAAAATTTTTTTTAAGACACAGGGTCTTGCTCTGTCACCCAGGTTGGAGTACAGTGGTGCAGTCATAACTGGGCTCAAGCGGTCCTCTTGCTTCAGCTCTCAAGTAACTAGGACTATAGGCACACACCACCATACCTGGCTACATTAACCATTTTTACTCAATTGCTTTTTCTTGAACCCATCCTGATGAGTTGGTGTTTATTTTAAAATTTTTTTAAATCCCTGAGATAGTAGTTTATTGAAGACCTTATTGTACAAGTATTCATAATCCCAGGTTTTTATAGATAGAGATTACAGAGGGGCACAGAAGTTTTCATCTCTACAGTCATTTCCATTCAGACATCCCACAGCTATAGTGTCTAGCCATGTCCATTGGGTTGGAATCTTTATTAGTGATTCTCTAGTGACAGTATAGTATGAATTGAATATAAAGCAAAATTATAGATAATGGAAAATTGCAATATTTCATGATGTTCATGAACGAACCCTTGGAGAACAGTTGCAGTCATATGCAAAGTGCCTTGTGGAGGAGAGGCTGTGACAGAGTTAGATTTGTTAACAATTATAGAAGAGAAATTTGCCAATAGAATGACTCAATAGAGTCAGTAGATGCTTCAGCAAAAAATGTTTTAGATAACAAAGAATTAAGAGGTAACTTTGTGGAAAAATTACCTTTGTTTGGATTAAGCAAACTCAACTTTTGTTGATTCTCCTCAGAATTAGCACCTGGTTATAATGACCTAAATTTGTGCAATAAAATTATATAAGCTCTTCTAAAAATAATTTTCATTTTGAAATTAAAATTCCAATCAAACATTCTTTTCAATACTTAACTATGGAAATTTGTCCTGCTTTTTTGTGGTTGTTTTGAGACAGGGTCTTTCTCTGTCACCTAGGCTGTAGTGCAAGGGTACGATCCCAGCTCATTGCACCCTCTGCTTCCTGGGCTCAAGTGATACTCCCATCTCAGCCTCCCAAGTAGCTGGGACTGCAGGCATACTTCACCAGGCCTGGCTAATTTTGTATTTTTGGTAGATATGGAGTTTCACTGTGTTACCCAGGCTGGTCTCAGACTCTTAGGCTCAAGCATCTGCCCTCCTCAGCCTCTCAGAGTGCTGGGATTACAGCTGTGAGCCACTGTGCATGGCCTAATGGTCCTGTTTTTATATGGATGAACTAGATGGCTTTAAAAAAAATCCAGTGCTAGTTATCTGTGAATATTGAGTGTGCTGTAAATTTATAGCCAAAGATGAGAATGGCAAAATTTCCTAATACACAGTGCTATTTTTACTATCACCATTAGAAAGCACTTATTGTATATTTCTCTTTACTTTTTGTACACTGTGTGTTAAATTGATACTCTTACCTTTGCAGAAAGGGAGATAGAGAAAACAGAAGAAACACTGAAGAAATAACAGGATTATAGACAAGCAAAGATGATGTTCATGTAGAACATTTCTTAATTTCTCAAATTTATTCTGTACCACATAAAGTTCTAGGTTCCACAGGAGATGCCCTTTTTGTCCGTGGGTGGCTCATATACTTAACCCAAGTTGAAGTTAAACATTTTTCATGGAATTTTCCACATACAATTTGAAAATAACATAAAGCTCTGTATGAATCTGTGTAGAACTGTTTTGTGGATGAAATAAGGTATTAGAATTTATATATTTGAGAGTAAATATAAATAATCTGTTGGGGAAAGCACAGGGACTCTATAAGTATGGAATTGCGGGTTTGTATATTTAACATAGGTTTGTTAGCAAGTTCTGACTCTTACCTCTGCATAGCTATTTTATTTCCTTTTGCATGCATTGTATGTTTTACTTAGTTTTCTCCAATCCCAAAGTTCCCTCCACTTTTTAAAAACTCCTTAGTTGTAAGGGAAGGCCAAGGTATGTTCAAAGTCTAAAATTTGGACTCAAGTCGAGAACATTGATAACATTCATTTTATTTGCTGGTGAGGAAGCAGAAGTCAGCCTGTAATTCCAACACTTTGGGAGATTATGGAAAGAGGATCGCTTGAGGGCATGAGTTCAAGAGCAGCCCCTATCCCTACCAGAAAAGCCCCCCCAAAACAAAAACAATCAAGATATGCAGCCTAACTTTCAGTAAAAAAAAAACAAAAACTTCATGATAGTAAGATTTTTAAAATAAGTCTGCCATAGTACTGATAAGACAAAGAGTAGAAGGAAAAGCGCATTAGAAGCAGTTCACATTATTTCACTAGAAGAGAATTTTTTGACTCTTTTAAGTGGTCAGAGCTGATCTCATTTGTAAGAGATATTTCTTTCTGAAAGAAAGCTTTTTTCCTGCTTTTTAAAGTAAAAATAAAGAAAATTGTTACTGCCTAATTTGCTGAGTAGTTAAAAACAGTTCCAGGGTGAGTGAGAAACATGTTTACTGAAGTTCCTGGATAGTTTCTTGTATGACTGATGTGACCAGTCTAGTTCTAGAAAAAGTCTGGAGACTCTTGATTTTGGAGGATAATAAATAACCAGTCTTTGGTAGGATAAGTCCTTAGATGTTCTTGGTGTTATGTAACTATGTAACTTAAAATATAATTTCTGGCAGTTCATGTGACCCCATTTTTATTTAGTTATATTGCTGTGAGTCAGGGTTGGACAGGTAGAACTGAACTTTTAAAAATTTTTGTGAGTTGGAAAATTCCCAGGTCTTTTTTAAGGTAAGTAAGGAGGGACTTTGAGTTTGTGCTGGCTTTATATACTAGACTCACCTTGACTCCATCAGTCTAGGATGCTGTATAAAATGGTTAATAAGAATTTTGTTCACCATAGCAATCGTGTTTTTTTAAAAAATTAAATGTTAAACAGAAGAAACGAATGCGGTTTGGATGTTTGTCCTCTGCAAACTTTTATCTGAAAAGTGATTCCCAATATTGGAGATGGGGGTCTGGTAGAAGTAATTGGATCAGGGTCAGATCCTTCAAGAATGGTTTAGAACCATCCCCTTGATGATAAGTAAGGTCTCATTCAGTTGGTTCATTTGAGATCTGGTTGTTTATAAGTCAAGGATCCTCCCTCTCTTGTTTCTACTCTCCCTGTGTGAGACACCTGTCCCGCTTTTTCCTTTACCATGATTGTAAGCCTCCTGAGGCCCTCATCAGAAGCACATTGTAGGTCTTTGGTTATACAGCCTGCAGAACTGTGAGCCAGTTAAACCTCTGTTCTTTGTAAATTCCTCAGCCTCAAGTATTTCTTTAACAGCAGTGTGAGAATGGCCTAATACAGAAACGGTGTTTTACAAAAACAGCTCCACCCTCCACAGTCAGTCACATTTTCTCATTTTTAGTGTTGGCAAAAACTGATTTTCAGTTTAAGTATTTATAGTCTGTGGGCAGACTTTCCATCAATTTTTAAAGTATTTTATGATTTCAAGAGCTTGTAAGAGAAGTGATTACATTTTGAGAAACAGCTATGAAAATGGACTTGGAAGTATTTTCCTACATTTCTCGATGTAATTAATTCATGTTCTAACCTTGCTTCTTGTAATGGGCATATAGGAAATGATACTTTTATTAATAGGATCTCTAAATCATTTCTAAGTGTTTACATTCTGCTATTACTTTTCAGAACAGCATTTTCTTCTTCTTAAGCAGGGAATCTTAATAGGAGAATATTTTTCTGAATTTTAATTTGCTTAGAGAAAATGAATTACTTAGAGAATTTCTATTCTGATTAGAAATTACAATAGAAAAATCACATAAAACAGACCATGAGTAATCTGACATTTAATATACTAGGTTAATATGTTCAGTTACTGTTATTTGGGTTTAGAAGGAAAGAAGTGTTGTCCTAGCCTGGAAAATAATGGTAACAGATAAATACACTGAGATATTTAATACGTTCATAACTTGGTATGCATTGATTTTTTTAAGGAAAATATTAGAGAAGTATTAGTAGCTTTTTCTTTAGTACTGTTTCTTCACCTGTTAAGATATGTAGGTAGAAACTACTATTTTAACTCTTGTATGCTACGTAGATCTGCAAGTGTGCTCTCAGGAATTATTGCAGATTAGATTCCATGGGAAGCTTGAGATAGAGTTTAGTATGCAGGATGTTCAGTAAATACCCTTTAGATCAACATCTGTGAAACAGGGAAAGGAAGTAGAATTGGACAGAGGGAAAAGTTGAGTTGTGATTTGGTTCCAATGACATCCTCAACTAACTCATGAGCTGGACTTAGATTTCCACGCTTTTATAGCTTTGCACTGGATGTGGGCTGCCTTGAGAAAGGAGCATAATTTTGGGCAAAGCTGCTCAGGCAGCCTGAGTCCTCCATTAAGGGGAACTCGGTGGTTTGTCAGAATATTATCTACAGGAATATTCTCTTGAATCTGTTTTGGTTTCTTTGCTTATTTTTCTTTCTAGTATCCCTTGTGCCTCAGGGATCAGTTATATTACTTTTCTTTCTTTTTCTCTAATCAAGAGTAGGATGCTTTAATTTAACTGCTTTAAAGATATACTGGCTGGGCGCGGTGGCTCACGCCTGTAATCGTAGCACTTTGGGAGGCTGCAGTGAGCAGATCACCCGAGGTCAGGAGTTCAAGACCAGCCTTGCCAACATGAGGATACCCTGTCTCTACTGAAAATACAAAAATTAGCCGGGCCTGGTGGCACATGCGTGTAATCCCAGCTGTTGGGGAGGCTGAGGCAGGAGAACTGTTTGAACCTGAGAGGGGGAGGTTGCAGTTAGCCAAGATCGTGCCATTGCACTCCAGCCTGGGCAGCAGAACAAGGCTCTGTCTCATTTAAAAAAAAAAAAAAAGATTTACCAAGAGTCTCTGAGAGTCAGTACTTTTAGAAATTGTTTTGGGGATCATTATGTGTTAGATACCATCGTTTTTTTTTTTTAATGTGTGTGAAACTATATGACAGTATGGTATTTTCATATACATAGTCCTTCCCAAGGTTTCTTGAGATAATCTGCCTCAGATGGCATTGCAGTGTGTTAGGAAGGCAAGGACAATAGAAGTTAATATTTGGCATTAGACTTTCATTTATCCAGTAAATACTTATCGAGTGCCTACTATATTCCAAACAGTGTTATATAGATTTTGGGAAAAACAGAATTTTGCAGTAAGAAAATGAGCTTGAGAAGCAGGTATTGCCACAATTGAAGGATTTCTTTTTTTTAGATGGAATTTTGCTCTGTTGCCCAGGCTGGAGTGCAGTGCTGTGATCTTGTCAAACTGCAACCTCCACTTACTGGGTTTAAGCAATCTTTCCGTCTCAACCTACCAAGTAGCTGAGGTTACAAGTGTGTGCCAACGCATGAAAATTAGCCCTGCTAATTTTTTTGTATTATCAGTAGAGATGAGGTTTCATCATGTTGGCCTGGCTGATCTTGAACTCCTGACCTCAAGTGATCTGCCTGCCTCGGCCTCCCAAAGTGTTGGGATTATAGGTATGAGCCATTGTGCCTGGCCCAAATGAAGAATTTCAGAAGTCCTATGGCTCATCAAGATCTGAGTCTGAAATAGTGGAATTATAGGATTTTTTCCCATAGTGTAAAGATACTATAATGTAGAGAAACACATCAGATTTTTTTCATCTGAAGAAACTACTGGTGCATTTTTAAGTTAACAACTAAATTTCTAAATTATAAGTTGAATAATTGCAAAAGATACGATTTGGATATTTGGTATTGACATTTAAAAATAAAATGGTTGCATTACTCTTTTAAATGTATCCAGTGGAGTTTAAATACCCTAGCAATTTGATACTTGCCTTCATCTCTTTAAAAAATATGCTAAGGTGTAAGATGTTGATGATATAAAGTACTTTATGTTTCTGATGGAGAGGACACTGCTGTATTTCAGACTTGTGGCTCTTGCCAAAAATTGACATTGTTATCTTGCAGTCATCTAGGTGACATTGCATGGGTTCCTGTCTTTTCTGGCATCTTGACTACATCGGACCTTTGACTGCTTGGGTCTATTGATACTACCTTACTGCTGTTGATGCCTTTTCACATGATAGTGTTGATGCACCGGTCTGCTGAGCCAACTTCTCCACACTTAAGAACCTTGAAACTAATTTGCGTCATATGTTACTCATCTTGTGGGACCATTTGCATCTTAATGATGGTATGCCTTCTGTCTCAAAAGCCTCTCTACAGTGGGCTGTTAGGCAAAATATTCAGTGGGCCTTCCTCATTCCCTACCATCAGTGGAAATCCAGTATTGGTGAGTGTTGGAGTGGTCACAAAATTGACTCAAAAAAAATTTCTGTTCTTCTCTCTTTTCACCCTGGTCCTTAGTAAGCAGTTTGGTCACTTGAATGTGGCCTTTCCCCAGAGAGAGATCATGTCCTCTTTGCTGCTTCCTTGTTAATGATCAGGATGAAAGATCTTGGGAATTACATAGACCTATTTTGAAAATTCCTGGGCATGATGTGTCTTTTTTTTTTTTCTTTCCCTCAGAGGTTGCCACAGGCCAGCCTGCTAAGTTCACCCCCCAGGTGGTAGCCTACCTAAAAGGGTTTTAGGGGATTAAAAATTATTTTTGGTTCAACAGCTCAGATTCTTTTGCAAGGTTGACAGTCTTAGGTGAGAAGTATGATAACCATTTGGTGAATATACAGATAGCTAAATCTCCCTACAGTGGTCCTTATGGGTAGAGGTATTGGGGTAGTGAGGTATAATGGTTCTCTGGACCTTTTTTTTTTTTTTTTTTAAAATGCTCTTGTTTCTTTTGCACTGACTCTTCCAGATGAAGGGTTTGAGTCTGAGGAGAAAATTATTACCAACAGTCACAAGTGCCTTAAATAGGCCAGGTGTGGTGGCTCACACCTGTAATCGCAGCACTTTGAGATGCCAAGGTGGGCAGATTGCTTGGGTTTAGGACTTCCAAGACTAGCCTGGGCAACATGGCAAATCCCTGTCTCTACAAAAAATACAAAAATTCACCAGGTGTGGTGGTGTGCACTTGTAGACTCAGCTATTAAGGAGACTGAGGTGGGAGGATCACTTGAGCCCTGCAGGCAGCGGTTGCAGTGAGCTGAGATTGCACCAGTGCACTCTATCCTGGGCAGTAAAGCCAGACCTTGTCTTAATTGAAAAACCAAAAACAAAATTCAGTTGCTTTAAATTTAACATAATGCTGGGTCTACCACCCCATCCAGATGGCTCTGCCCATAGTTTGGTTGTCATTCCCCATAACCAGAGATGGCCCCAACCCTCTAACCTTACATGCAAAATACCTTACCTGTAAAATAATCAGCTATTAAGGAGACTGAGGTGGGAGGATCACTTGAGCCCTGCAGGCAGAGGTTGCAGTGAGCTGAGGTTGCGCCAGTGCACTCTATCCTGGACAGTAAAGCCAGACCTTGTCTTAATTGAAAAACCAAAAACAAAATTCAGTTGCTTTAAATTTAACATAATGCTAGGTCTACCACCCCATCCAGATGGCTCTGCCCATAGTTTGGTTGTCATTCCCCATAACCAGAGATGGCCCCAACCCTCTAACCTTACATGCAAAATACCTGTCAATGTCTTCAGAAGTCTTGCCCACCCCCCATTCTTGTAGCCATTGCTCAGTCATTCCATAAAGTGGCTGAATGCCACCCGACTGTTGCATGGACAAACAGGAGAGGTTGGCTGACTGAGGTTTGGCTAAGTTTAGAAGTAGGGCAAAATCTCAGGCCCTTCATGCTTGACACCAGAGTGTGGGTGCTCTCTATGGAGTGCCCATTTGATAGCTACATAGCCCCATGTCATGTTTTTCAGACAGTTTCTCCAAAAAAAACACAAGGACTTAGAGACTCAATTATTTGAACTACAGTAAGAATCCTAAGCCACACTATTCTGGCTGACGGAAGACATTGTTGAAGTGCTGTGGGGTTGTGCCCTGATTGATTTAGATCTTATTTGTGGAGTTCCAACAATTGTAAACAACATTTTTCTTTCCATGGCCATCTTATGTCCTCTTGGTCCCTTAGTTCTTGTATAGATGCACCACCTTACCAAAAACATAATGACTTGTATTGTAAGAGTGATTTTAAGAGACCTTTAAGTATTTGAGGAAACATCATGTAGTTCTTACATGATTGCTGAGATTTCTCCAAAATGAGTCTAACCTAGATTACTTGGGGGAATTTCCTGGAGGGACTGTGACTCATTCATTATTTACGTGTACCCTGCAGGTAGTTTATCTCTAGGATGGAGTCATATGGTTAGGATAGGTATTATGAAATCAGTCCCTGACTTTAACTGAAATTATCAGTATTATGATTTTATCTCTAAAAGGTATTCAGGTCAGCATCAAGTCACTAGCCAGAATTGTTACATATGATAAAATTGCCTTGGACTTCTTCATCCAGACAGGTTACAAGGTAGATTCTGTGTAATTGCTTATACATCTTGCTATACCTGGATTAATGCTTTAGTTTAAGTGGAAAGGTCAACATAGAAACATAAGGTGGAAGACACTTGAATTTCTAAGGTAGACTTTGATGATTTATGGGATTTGTTGAGCTTATTTTTTCCGAGACCCTAGAGGACCTAGTGGAAGTCAGTACTGTATAGATCGACCTCATCTTGCTGCTTAGAGATCCTGTTTGTAGTAGTCTTTTATGTAATTCAAAAGGAAAATTAAATACATTCGGTCCTCCCTTTGTTGGTCAGATTAATCATCTTAGTTGATAGAATTGCTTCCTTATATATTGTTAGAAGGTGATTGTCCTTGGGCCTCTTGCATTTCCTAATGTTTTGCAAGCAGAAACACTGATTGCCTTTGTTTTGGACTATCCTTTCAAGGATGCTTGTATAGTAAACAGCCATGGAAAATAGACATAGTTTCTCCCTCTGGAACAAAGGGCAGGTATGTTTACAGTGTATATAATAGAAATAATTTCCCTCTCCAGGGCAAAAGTCAGCCATAATTACTGTGCATTATATATTTGGGCTTCCTAAACTCAGGCTTACTTTCCTGTAAATGCACTGGGTATGCAGACGTCCATTTGGGCTCATCCATATTGCTTCCACGGTATGTGGGGATAAGGGGAACTGATGGAAACGTGCTGATATTTATGCTCCTTGCTGGGATGTGACTAATAAAGTCATTTGTCTCTGATCTGAGTGTCATGTCTTCTGCCTTCATCTTTGAAAGGGTGGCAGGCTACCTTGTTAGTTTACAAGTAGGGCAAAATCTCAGGCCCTTGACACAGTTGACACTGAGATTATGCGTGCTCTCTCTAGAGTGTCCATTTGAGGGCCTCATAGCCCCATGTAAAAAAAAAAAAAAGATCCATTTGAGAAGTAAATAAAAATTTCAAAGGCATATATCCTTCAGCCTAGCAATGCCATTTAAATGTATATGCCCTCTAGCTAACTTAAGGAGAATCACAAGTTAGCGCCCTTGAGACAAATCTGCCTCACTGCTTATTTCTTGTAAATGAAGTTTAATTGTAACACAGCCACCCCAGTATTTATTCGTATTGCCTATAGTGCTTTTGCACTACAAGGCACAAGTGGGTTGTTGCAACAGAACCATATGGGCAAAGCCAAAAATAATTATTATCTGTTCCTTTATGAAAAAGGTTGCAGAGCTCTGCTCTAGCCCTCTAGCCCAACATTGTTTACTTTAAATATATTTGCAAAAGTGTATCAAAATAGGTATACAGAGTTGTTTAGTGCGGAATTATTGGTAATATTGTAAAAAAAAAAAACCCACCAATTGAAAAACTAAACAACCTCAGGAGATGTGAGGAGGTTTTTTGTTGTTGTTGTTGTTTTTGCCTGAACATTGCCGCATTCTGTAGATTTTAAAAAGTCATATCTTGCACTGAATTCCTGGTGAGTCTGGCATGTGGCCTTACGTACTTGTTCTTTAAATATACATGTATATTTCTTCTTCTTGACCCAGTTTTAGAAAGAAGGAATTGTCGATAATACAATCTGGGAAAGAAGGCAAGGGACACCAGATTAATTTGGCAAACCTCTGTGTATCGTGAACTCCACTAGTGTAAGAATCACCCAATGAGGGTTGAGGTATTGCTGTTGAATTTTAGATTTTAGTTCTAAGATCTTAGAAAGCCAGTCAGAAAGCAACTTAGGAAAACAAAGTGTTGACCTAAAAGAAAGAAGCTGAGGCAAAATTAATATAGAACTAGAGAGTATATTGGAGCCAAGCTTGAGGACTGCAACCTGGGAGCATAGATTCAAGTTGCTCTGAATATGCACAGTGATTAGCAGCAGTCACAGGTGGATTTTTAGAGGCAAAACAGGTGGACTGATACAAAGTTCTTAGAAATTTTTGTTAGTTTACAGAAATAACATTGATTAGTGATTGGTTATACATTATTAAGCTGTCTGTGTGCTATTAGGTTAATTTATCGCTAGTTGTTGCAGTAGGAAGCAGTCGACAGATGAATACATAGCTCAAAAGTGAGGAAGTAGGGTGTAATTGCTGTCTCATTTTAATGCCTCTTTGGGCCTGATTTATTTATTTTTTTTGAGACAGGTCTAGCTCTATCACCCCAGCTGGAGTTCAGTGGCAAGATCTCGGTGCACGGCAACCTCTGCTTCCTGGGCTCAAGCCAGCCTCCCACCTCAGTCTCCTGAGTAGCTGGGACTACAGGCGTGTGCCAGCATGCCCAGCTTGTATTATTTTGTAGAGGTAGGGTTTCACCATATTGCCCAGGCTGGTCTTGAACTCCTGAGCTCAAGCACTCCACCTGCCTTGGCCTCCTAAAGGGCTAGGATTACAGGTATGAGCCACCATGCCTTACCCAGGGCCTGATAATTTGAAAGGGCTCACATTCTTCAGATGAAAGTTCTTTTCTCAAAGTAAAACAAAACAAAATCGAAAGAGAGAGATCGAAACAGTAACAACAAAAGGTGTTGCTTTGAATGCTGATGAGCCACACTCACTGCCGGTTATTTTTACAGAGTAAGGGAAACCCTCTGATTCTGTGCTGAGATGTGTGGATAAAAATTAAGAATGAGGTGAAAAGCCTGGGCTGACTAAAGCTTACAAGAGAATTAAATTGACTTTAATTTGAATAAATCTTTGGTAAGAAAGTCAAGACCAAACTGTTTTTGGAATTTGGTAGCTGTTAAAAATTAGAGGAGTTAATACCTTGGTAGAAAAGAGTTTTAGGAATCAACCTAAGGAGAAAGTAGGCAAGGTTCTAATACTTTGGTAGCCAGCATTGGCTAAAGTGCAGCTGGCTAGCAGACAATATTGAAGGTATTTGAGAAGTATTTTACTCACTGCCTTTTGCTATAAATGTGGTGACCATCTGTTTTGAACTGATTAGTATTATTTAATTCCTTTGGTTAGATATGGGAATTAAACTTCTTTTATTCACAAAGTCTCACATATTTGTAATCTCCTGACGGGCTCTTCTTACCCACTGCACAGATAAACCCAATTTGCTGAGACAGTGTTACTGAAGTAAAGGAAGAGTTTAATTAATGCAAGCCTGGCCGAACAGAAGGACATGAGTTTATTATTACTCGAATCAGCCTCCCTGAGAACTCGGAGGGAGGCTAAGGTTTTCAATGGGTAATGTGCTGGCCAAGAGGATATAGAAGTATCCTGTTGCTGACTGGTTGAGAATGAAATTATAGGGGTACAGAAAACGGTCCTCGTGCTGAGTCTACCCACCTCTGGGTAGGGACCACAGGACCGGTTGAGTCATGAGTCATTGGTCCCAGTGGAGTCAGTCTGTTGTCAGAATGAAAAACTCTGAAAAACATCTCAAAAGATCACCTTTAGGTTCTACAATAGTGATGTTATCTATAGGAGCAATTGGGGAAGTCACAAATCTTGTGACCTCTGACCACCTGACTCCTCAGAAACAAAAGATTATAGAAACTCTGCCTACATTTTATTAGAATTCATGCCCCTTCCATAATCCTAACCTTGTGACCTTTCATTAATTTTCTTTCTCTGCCAAGGAGGAGGGTTAGTTTTGGGGAGGGACTGTTATCATCCTTGCTTCCAAGTTTAAGTATAAACTAAATTTCTCCCATGGTTAACTTGGCCTATATCCAGGAATGAGTGAGGACAGCCAGCCTCTGAGGCTTAAAGCAAGATGGGGTCAGCCATATTAGATTTCTCACTGTCATAATCTTTGCAAAGGTGATTTCACATTTATAAAAACCCAGTCATAGTTAAGTGTACACGTGACAACCTCATGAAAAGGAAGAGTATGTGAGATAAGAATTGCATCAGAAAAACTGGGACATGTGTGCCTTATTTACATAGCATAGTTTCAACTGGTGTGGTAAGGGGATGAGTAGTGAACTTGCTAATAATTGGGATAGGAGCAGAAATAGATGTATCGAGCTCATCTTGAGATCCTCTTGCAGAGAGTTCAATTCATTGTAATCCCTGTGTTTATATTTCTTAAAGTATAGAGCTGGAGAAACTATTTTGCATAGCAATGTTTCACATGTGTTAGTAGGTTAATCCTTTTGAAAGAGTACTTTTCCCTTTGGAAAAAATGTGGAAGTAGTGAGAGGGACATCTATTGTTATTTAACCTGTTGACTAATTTCCATGTATTATATTTTGCCTCAAACATTAAATTTTCCAAATGTTCAAGCCATCTAAGGTAGACAAGCACTGTAGAGAACCATTGTGTCCTACTCAAAGCTAATAAAACCATCTATTAAATAGATGGATAAATAAGGTCACTTGGGAAATATGTTCAACTAAATAAACATACATTGTTTAAGTGGTTTATTTGTCTATATGGGCAGTTAGGTAAGCATGTTATTTCAGGTGGCATATGTGGAAGCATTTTGGGACTATGTGTAGGTGTCACAATGCTAGGCTTTCTTTTAGTTAATCAGGGAAGACTTCATGGAAGAACATGAGTAGGTGTGCATAAGAAACTGAGGGTGGTATGGATTGTTTTTGTGAAGAGCTTCTAAACCAAGGGGAACTATATCATATTTGAAATTAAGAGTAACAAGGTTTAATTTTTTATTATAAGAGATAGATGGAGAGGGTAAGACATCACCTTTTTTTTAAAGATTTTATGTATGTTATACTAATTTCATGTTTACTTCTTTCCCCTTATATTTTTCAGTTACATTAAGAAAATCTCGAGAGTAGGCATTATCTCTTCTGCTTCTTTGGTATCCCACATAGAACAAAATTATAGACGCTTAGAAAAATCTCAGTTTAAAAAAAATTTAACTTTCAAATATGGAAGGTGTGAGCATTTCTAGTTAGTCACTGGGCAGAATGTGGGTCAAGATAGGGCATGGGGCAAAGAACTGGGGCAGAACACTGATAGTATTTCTCGCATCAAGGGCGAAGCTGAGGCCATTGTGTCATGCTGAAATGGGAAGGCATGGGTAAGCTCCTGAGCTAGCAGGTTAAACTAGTGATGGAACAGGAAACAATGACATCAGCAGTGGCTTTAGCATACAGGTGTGGATCAGGATCATTGCCAATCATAAGGAAACAGTTTGGGAATGCTATTCTGAATGAGCTACGTGGCTCAGAATCTGTCTTAGGAAAACAGGCTTATATAGGACAGCACCAAGGATAAAATTCTTGTTCTTTACAGAGAAGAAGTTGTTTGGACTTCCTACGATTTTACCACAGTGACTGAAATGTAAAATATATGAGTTCTTACATTTAGTGCAGTTGTCCATTGAACAACATGGGTGTGAGCTGTATGAGTCCATTTATACTTAGATGATTTTTCAACCAAACGTGAAGTGAAAATACAGTGTTAATGGGATGTGCAACCTGCATATGTGGAGGGCCAACTTTTCCTATAGGCAGGTTGCACCGGGATATGAGTATGTGCTGATTTTGGTACATGCAGGGGTCTTCAGTCAGTGCCCTGCTTATACTGAGGGATGACAGTATACCGTATTTATTTTGTGAGTTTGACCTGTAATGGTAGAGAGTACAATTCCAGTTGGTTTAACAGATTTTTTTTTTAAATTGTGAACCCTAGTGATCAATATTTGTCAGACAGATCTTTTCTTGTTAGGCCATGTGACTAGTAGAAAGAAATGGTAATACCGTAATTTAATGAGATTTCTGAATTGAAAGGAGAACAGGTTACTATTTCTAGCTTACACAGGTAGGAGTAGAATAATGTGCACAGTTCAGGTGGTTTTCCTTTGCTTCTAAGCATATTGCGGCTCGTCCTTTTCCTGTTGTATAAGAAACATTAAATGTGGTAATTATGTATTGAGTAAATTAAAATTTTTGTTTTCATTGACATACTAAAACTTTAGCTGGGATTATAAGAAATAGTCCTAGACAGCATCTCCAGTTTTTATCTCAAGCAGATTATTTGAACAAGACTTGTTTCATAGAGATTTTTTTTTTAAGTGTGGAGTTTGGTTTCATTCAGTGCTTGCTTAGAGTATTTTTTGAGCATCTGATATGTGTCAGATACTTCTAGGTACTTTATGCCTTTTTATTTAATCTTCATGGGAACTTTAAAAGAAAGGTAGTGGTATTTTCATTTTTAAAAGATGAGGACATTGAGGCTTTCTTTACCAAACAGAATAACCACCCCTCCCATCTTCCTTGAAAAATATACCAATTGATGATCACAACTTACTGATCATTGTATCTAGTCCATCATACTCTAGTATGCTTTCATACTTCTTCTTCAATCATTTGAGTTGTACCCTTACCAAGAGCCAATTTTATTGCTTCCCAAACTTCTTAATAATTACTTATTTAAAATTAAACAGATGGATTCATAAAGAAGATTACCTTATGAAAGCTGAGTTGAATGTTTGGAAAGACTCAAAGGCCAGGAGATACAAAACTTGCTATTGAATTAGGTATAAATAAGACAACATTAATAAATTGGAGAAAAATCTGTATGACTCTGAGTTTATTTCTTTGCAAATACATTCGTTTTTGTTATACTTTAAAGTTGAGGTCCCCAACCTTTTTGGCACCAGGGATCAATTTTTGTGGAAGAAATTTTTCTGTGGATGATGGGGGTTGCAGGGGACAGTTTTGGGATGAAACTATTCCACCTCAGATCATCAGGCATTAGATTCTCATAAGGAGCACACAATCTGGATCCCTTGCATAGTTCACAGCAGCGTTATGCGCCTGTGAAAATCTAATGTGACCTGATCTGACAGGAGGCAGAGCTCAGGCCGTAATGGTTTCTACCCACTGCTCACCTCCTGCTGTACAGCCTGGTTCCTAATAGGCCACAGATTAGTAGCAATCCGTGGCCCAGGGGTTGTGGACCCCTGCTTTAAAGAAACAAGATGAGTACTGTGGAGAATGTGTTAGGAGTATGGCTTAGGCAAGAAAGGCAAAGTGGAAAACGAATCCGAGGACCCATACTCAGAAAAGGGTTTTCTTTGTATTTTGTTTTTTTGAGACAGAGTCTTGCTGGGTCACCCAGGCTAGTAGGCTGGAATGCAGGGGCGTAATATCGGCTCACTGCAACCTCCGCCTCCCGGGTTCAAACGATTATCCTGACTCCTGAGTAGTTGGGATTACAGGCGCCCACCACCATACCTGACTAATTACTGTATTTTCAGTAGAGACGTGGTTTCACCATGTTGACCAGGCTGGTCTTTGAACTCCTGACCTCAGAGTGCTGGGATTTCAGGCATGAGCCACCGAAAAAAGATTCTTGATACTAACTTTGGAACCAAATGAAAATAAGATACAAGAGAGTGACATAGGAATACTAAAATGTCAGCTTTATTAATAATAAGATGATAAGAATTCGTGGCTTTAGAACTGCCGCTGCCAAAGGAGCTTGCCAGTACTGCAAAGAGAATACCCAGAATTACTGTCTTAGACCATTCCATAATTGGAAGAATAGTGCCAATCAGTGATGTTGGCAGCTTTTTATTACATTAGCTCCACATTAACAAGAACCATGCATACCAGGCAACAAGCTTGCTTCACTTTGGGATAAGTTAGGTAAGGGAGAGGAAGGAGTTCTTCAAGCTAGAAGGCTGAGGTTAGAAAAAGGTAATTCCTAAATTAAAACGTTTGGTTATGTCTTATGTTTAAAGATATTTAAGGTAATACCTGGCTTATTCATTATATTTTTAATCTACTTTGGAAATTATGAAAATGTGTTACATAGCTGAGAAGGAGCATTCAAGTCTAGTCCTATATGATTTATAAGTTTGTGCCCCCTCCATCCTTTTTTTTTTTTTTTTTTTGAGATGGAGGCTTGCTCTGTCACCCAGTCTGGAATGCAGTGGCACTTATGGCAGCCTCTGTCTACTGGGTTCAAGCTGTTATCCTGCCTCAGCCTCCCTAGTAGCCGGGACTACAGGCACCTGCCACCATGCCCTGCTAATTTTTATATTTTCAGTAGAGACAGGATTTTACCATGTTGGCCAACCAAGGGTGATCTTGAACTTCTGACCTCAAGTGATCCACCTGTGTTAGCCTTGCAAAGTGCTGGGATTACAGGCATAAGTCACCACACCCAGCCTGTGCGCATTTCACTAAAATCACATTTATTGAGGTTTCTTTGGGACACTCTCCTGCTTGCTTTTTCACATTTCTTATCTGTGCACCTAAATTTTCCCCTTGGGACTTTGACCGCAGAACCTGTTTTGTTTCAGTTAGAATAATACTCAATCTGGAAATCACGTATTAAATGACATAATGGGATGGAATTGTAGCCCATAAAAAGTGAAGAGAAAGAGAAGATTACCACCTAAGAGCTTTAAATACTTTAAAGGCATCTGGAGTCCAGATCCAGGGGAGTTACATTGAAAGAATTTGTGGATAGCTACTTATACACTGTTTTTTTTTTTTTTTTTTTTTTTTTTTTGGTGTGTGTGTGTGTGTGTGTGTGAAAGTAATTCATGTACATTAATTTACCAACAAAAAATTCTTACATAAAAAAATGTTAGTCACCAGTGTGGTGAAACATGGAAGTTAATAGATGCAGTGGTTCCTTTGTAGTCTTAGCTGAGATGATGAATTCATTTTCATACTTTAAGAGGATCACTCATCAACTGTAGTATCTTAGAAAGGCATATTTAGGATTTGAGCTACTGAAAATGTTCTTGTAGGAATAGTTAAAAAACTGGGAATGGAAAGACTAGAGTGTATGGCCATAATACTCTCCAGATTTTTGAATACTGTCATGTAGAAGATGGTAATAGATTTTTCTGGTGTTCCTCTAGAACAGAGGTAGGAAATTTTTTTTTTTTTGCAAAAGACCAGGTAAACATTGTGGGCTTCGTGTCACCACTTAACTCTGCCATTGTAACATGAAAGCAAGCAGCCATAGACCATATATGGTAAACAAATGGGTATGGCTGTAGTCCATCAAAACCTTATTTGTAAAAACAGGTAGTGGGCTGGATTTCACCAGCCAGTAGTGTGCAAAAAACTCTTCTCTGAAAGAGCATCATTTCCATGTCAGTCTAAAAGTTTAACTTAAGAGTTTAAGAGAACTCTCCTAGAGAATGTGAATTTTAGCAGTACAGAAGACTGTCTTGAGAGGCCTAGAGTCGTGTTATTACAGCAGCAGTCTAGCATGCTGTTGTCTCTTGAGCTAACTAGAAGAGAGGACCAGAGGAATCTAAGACTTCTGCCAACTTTTCTCTACAAATTTTCTGTGCTTCTCTGACAAAAGTTTTCTGATTTAGTCATTAATATTTACAGTTTAATGGCAAAACATCCAACTCAGTAAATAAGTCTGTGTTAAACTTGGCTTTCTGTGATTCTGCTTAACTTATTTTATAGTTTCACTGTACTTTATCTAGTACAATATTTCATTTTACATATTTTATTGTATGTATGTATTTTATATAATAAAGTATGTATTTTACTATGTATATGTAAATATTATATATATAGCATACATACAGGCATTTCTTGATATCCATGGGGGATTGGTTCCAGGACCCCTGCAGGTAACAAAATCTGTGGATGCTCAAGGCCCATATATAAAATGATGTCATACTTGCATATAACCTGCACACATCCTCCTATACAATTTAAATCATTTCTAGTTTACATATAATACCTAATACCATGAAGGTGCTACATAAATAGTTGTTATACTATGTTGTTTTTTATTTGTATTATTTTTTATTGTTGTAATTTTTCCCCAAATGTTTTTGATCTGAGGTTGAATGAATCTGCAGATAAAGAAACTGAACATACCTAGGGCTGACTGTGTACACAATAAAACAATACACATTTTAATGTATGATAAAATTAGTTTTGAGTTATATTTTGATAGATGTATACACTCTAATCAAGATATAGACCGTGTCTGTCACTCCAGAAAGTACCCACTTTCAGTCAGTTTTCTTCAACACCTTTGTCTTGGAACCAATCATCTGATTTCTATCACTGTGGATTACCTTTTGCCTATTCTAGAAATAACTTCGTAATTATGGAATTGTACTGGATAAACTCTTGTGTCTGGCTTCTTTGACTCAAAATGTTTTCAACATTCATCTAAGTTGTTGGGTGCATCAGAAATTAGTTATCTTAGTTGAATAATAGTTTTCCACATACCAGTGCTTATTTGGCCATTCATTCATTGATGTATTTTGGACGTTTTAGAGTTGTTAAGCTATTATAAATCTGTTGTGAAATTCTATGTAAGGATTTTTTATGGTCATTTATTATTTTTCTTGGATACATACTAAGTAGAGGGAATGCCAGGTCACATTGTTAACTGTGTGGTTAATATTCTGCAGAAGTGGAAAAGTGCTTTTTTAAAGTGGTTGTACTATTTTATAGTCCCATATTGATAGGATTTGACCTGTTCCCACCCAAATCCCATCTTGAACTATAGCTCTCATATTCCCCATGTGTCATAGGATTCCGCACTTGAATAATGGGGGCGGGTTTTCCCCAAGCTGTTCTTGTGATAGTGAATGTTTCATGAGATCTTATGGTTTTACAAAGAGCAATTCCCCTGCACACGGTGTGCCACTATGCAAGACGTTGCCTTTGTTTCTCCTTCACCTTCCACCGTGATTGTGAGACCTCCCAGACATGTGGAACTGTGAGTCCATTAAACCCCTTTTTCTTCTTATTTTTTGAGATAAAGTCTCACTCTGTCACCCAGGCTGGGGTGCAGTGGTGAAATCTTGACTTCCTGCAACTTCTGCCTCATTGGTTCAAGCGATTCTTCTACCTCAGCCTTCCGAGTAGCTGGGAACACAGGTGCATGCCATCACACCCAGCTAATTTTTGTATTTTTAGTAGAGATGGGGTTTCGCCATGTTGGCCAGGCTGGTCTCGAACTCCTGACCTCAGAAGATCTGCCTGCCTTAGCCTCCCAAAGTGCTAGGATTACAGGAGTAAGCCATCATGTCCAGCTGAAAACTCTTTCTTATTTATTTATTTATTATTTATGAGACAGATCCTCACCCTATTGCCCAGGCTGGAGTACAGTGGCATGATCTCAGCTCACTGCAACCTCCACCTCCCCGGTTCAAGTGATTCTTCTGCCTCAGCCTCCTGCATTGCTGGGATTACAGGTGTGCGCCACCATGCCCGGCTATTTTTTGTATTTTTAGTAGAGACGGGATTTTCACCATGTTGGTCAGGCTAGTCTTGAACTTCTGACTTTGTGATCTGCCCACCTTGGCCTCCATAAGTGCTGGGATTACAGGCGTGAGCTACTGTACCCGGCCCGAAACCTCTTTCTCTACATAAATTACCCAGTTTTGGGTATTTCTTCATTGTAGTATGAAAATGCACTAATATGCACATGTAACACATTACTGTTGCAACTGCTCAACATTCTCTATCACACTTGGTATTGTCAGTCATTTTAAGTTTTGTTATTTGTGTAGTAGTATCTCATTATGGTTTTAATTTGCATGTCCCTGATGGTTGATGATGTTGAGTATTTTTTATGTGTTTGTTGTTTATTTATGTATCTTCTTTTGCTTGTTTTTAAATCAAGTTGTCAGCTTTTTATTAATTTTAAAGGGCTCCTCATAATTTTGGATATAAAATCTTTCGTCAGTTATATGTATTATGAATATTTTCTCCCAGCCTTTTCATTTTCTGAACAGTCTTTAGAGGGCTATTAGGTTTTTATTTTGATGGACTCATTTACCAAAGCTTTCACTGTCTTGTCTAAATAACATCTTTGATTACTGCAAAATTGTGAAGAATTTTTCTTGTTTTTTTTTCCAGAAGTTTTATAATTTTAGATTTTACATATAATTTATTTTGTTTTTTTGGAGGCAGTTTCGCTGTGTCACCCAGACTGAGGTGCAGTGGTGCGATCCCAGCTCACTGCAGCCTCTGCCTCCCGGGTTCAAGAGATTCTCCTGCATCAGGTTCATAAGTAGTTTGAATTACAAGTGTGTGCCACCATGCCCGGCTAATTTTTGTATTTTTAGTAGAGATGGGGTTTTGTCATGTTGGCCAAGCTGGTCTTGAACTCCTGGTCTGAATTGATCTTGAATGACTTGGCCCTCCAAAAGTGCTAGGATACAAGCATGAGCCCAGTGCACCTGGCTTTACATGTATCTTAGCCATTTGAAATTAATTTTTGTTTACAGTGTGAGAGAGTGGTTCTTCCACTACATAGTTGGTTGTTCCAACACCACTTATTTGAGACTATCCTGTCTTCATTTATTTATTTGGTGCTTTAGTTGAGTATCCTTTGACCATATGTATTTGAATCTATTTCTGTACTCTCTTATTTTTCTGTTAGTCATTACGGGTCTATTGTAATTTATGCCCACCTGACTTTGTTTTTCCTTTTAAAAATTATTTTGCCTATTCTGAGCCTTTGTACTTCCATATGCACTTTAGAATCAGCTTGCAGTTTTCATTTTAGAAAGGATTGCTAGAATTTTGATTGGAATTGCATCGATTATTTGTTTTATTTTTTACTACTCCTCCACCTTATTACTTGGAGGAAAATTTACTTTGTAATATGCTTTATGGGTTGTTCAGTTGTGTTGTTTTTAAATTTTATTTTAAAAATTAACTTGGAGTAAAATTGACTTTTTTTGGTGTATAATTCGGTATACTTTAACACGTGTAGTTCTGTGTAACTCATACCATGGTCAAGATATATACAGTGCTATTACCCTATAAACCATGTTCAGGCCGTTACTTTCCCCTTTTCTCATCTGTTAATCCCTGGCAGCCATTCTGTTCTCTATTACTGTAGTTTTATCTTTTGGAGAATGCATATAAATGTAATCATACAATGCATTTGAGACTGGCTTCTTTCACTACACATAATTACCTTTGAGATTCATCTATGTTATATGTATCAGTAGTTCATTCCCTTTTATTGCTGAGTGGTATTACATTATATGGATGTACCATAATTTGTTTATTCATGTTAAAGGACAGTTGTGTTGTTGATGGTTCTTGGAGATGAGTAGAGTGGCTATGAACATTTTTGTTTTTATATGAATATAAGTTTTCATTTCTATAGTTTTCAAATCTCACCTAGGAATAAGATTACTGGATCATACGATAATTTGTAGAGTTTTCTTGATTAATTGATTGATCAGTTGATTGATCAACTGATTGATTGAGTCATGGTCTTGCTCTGTCACTGAGGCAAGAGTGCAGTGGCATGATCATAGCAAACTGCAGCCTCAAACTCCTGAGCTCAACTGATCCTTTTACCTTAGCTTCCTGAATAACTGGGACCACAGTTACAAACCAACACACCTGGTTAACCTGGCTAATTTTATTTTTATTTTTTGTAGAGATGGGATCTTGCTATATGGCCCAGGTTGGTCTCAAACTCCTGGCTTCAAGCAGTCCTCCTGCCTCAGCCTCTCAAAATGCTTGGATTATAGGAATGAGCCACTGTGCCTGGCCTTTTTTCTTTTTAATAAGTGTTTATTTCTTATTTTGAAAGTAATCACATTTATTAGAAAGACTTGGGATATGTGGACTTAAATAAAAAGTTGGAAAACTATTGCCATTGTCTTTCTGCTGAAACTCAAGAAATTTCACTGTTTCCTTTTCTTCCTCTTCCTCCTCCCCTTTTTCTGTTTGTACCTAGTGGTAATCATATTGAAAAATATAATTTCCATCTTTATCTTAATTGCTTATTTGTATATAAGACTCACTTCCTAATAATTTTTTGATTAGTATGTGACACATTAGCTGCCATGTATATAACCACAATTCACATTTATAAAAGTGAGTTACTGTGGTGGAATTTTAGACAGTGTGACTGGCTCATGTGAGATAGTTTTGACTGAACAGCCTTTATTTATTCATCATATCCAACCAGTTGCCTATCTCAAGGATTATATAGTTGATGCCATCCACTTGATTTGCCATTCAGACTGAGTAAAGCCTTAAGGCAGCTATATACTTGTCATTTTTTTATTGTGCGAAATATTATTTCTGTAGTAAACTTGCCTTCTAATTTAATAATGTTGTTTGTATTCTTGAAAGGAACAGCATGCAAATATTTCCATGTAGTTTTAGAAATCAGATGCTGCTATGTCTCTATTTTTCTACCTCTTACCTTTATTTTTAAGTGTTGTGGGCTACTCTTCTTTTCAGAACGTTGGCTCCTGTCTAGTGATTGCTAAGTCCTTGACGTGGCCTTGTGGAACTCGGATAAACATTTTCTTCTCTGCATTTGGTTGAAGTGTTTATCGGTGATCTTCCTGTCATCTTTGCAGCCAGGAGCTTGGCTAAAAGGGTTGTTTGGCTTGAGGTTTAGTGGATCAGATCAGTCTTCTGAGGCTTTCTGACCTGGCTTCTCACCGTGGTTGAATATTAGAGAGTATCATTAAGCTAATAATCAGACCTTGTAACTCAGAGTTTAGACATGAAAAAAAGCAGCTTCTTTTACTCACTTCACAAGGGGCAAAATTCTCCGGTTCTGGGTAATGTGGAGTGAACTCACAACACTCTTTGTTTAGAAATGAATGTAATTGTAAAACCTGGACAAAATACATGGTAAGTAGCTGCAGGCAGATTGTGAAAGAACATCAGATTTAAAAATACAAACAAACCTCTAGGATCCCATTCAGTACAGCCAAAAATCTAGAAGTGAACGCTGCAGAAAAACAAAGCCAGATCCAGAAGCCCTCTAGCTCTGGCTTGAGCGGTGAGAAAGGATGAAAAGCTTAGAGGGAGCTGAAGTCATCCCTTGTTATTTTTTCCTTTCCTTTTCCCCTATTTTCTTACAACTCAGTTCCAGGCAATTGCATGGTAATGACATCAGCTGGCAGCTGTTGCGTGCAGGAACCAAAACTGAGGGAGGGTAACTTCAGCTCTGTTTGATGGAACCGTAGTTCCAAGAGGCAGAGCCAAAGCCCATTGCTGTTTTTACTGTATCCTTTCAGTGTTTTTCACCAAACCAGGGCGGTTGTAGAAGTGGCCTCTTTGGGGTAGCAGGACACAAAAAGATATCCTCAGGAAATTGGAAAAGAGAGGAAAGAGCTTGGGAAGAGACCTCATGAAGTCATACACAAACACCTTGGCTCATGAATCTGATCTTAATTAGCATATCTTACAAAGACTTTAAAAACAGGTATGGGATAGAACTCCATCCAGGTTGCACACTTACCATTGGGTGGCACAACCACAGGAATAATCCAAATAGCGCTGCAAAGGCTTTGAAAACTGAACCTACGTTGGAACTACAATCTACAGAGGGCATGTTGGAACTTGCAACCTGAACTAACCAGGTTGATTACCTGCTAAAAGAAAAATATAAATAACACTTTATAGGATTTAAGAATATCCTAATTTTTTTGTTTTAGTTTGGTTTTTTGAGACAGGGTCTTAACTCTTTCATACAGGCTGGAGTGCACTGGTACAATTAGGGCTTACAGCAGCCTGGACCACCCAGGATCAAACGATCTTCCTACCTCAGCCTCCTGAATAGCTGGGACTACAGACACATGCCACCACACCCAGCTAATTTTTAGATTTTTTGTAGAGAGAAGGTCTCACTGTCTTGCCCAGGCTGGTCTTGAACTCCTGGGCTCAAGTGATCCTCCCACTTAGGTCTCTAAGAGTGCTGTGATTATAGGCATGAGCCACTGCCTCTGGTTGATCCTTAGTTTTACAGCACTTTATTCAGAATGTCAAGGATGTAATTCAAAATTGCTTGATATGCAAAAGGCCACAAATAATTCACACTGGTAAAGCCAGTAACACACACCAGTGACAAGATAATATAAGTGTTGGAATTATTTGACAAAGACTTTAAACTCTCCATTATGAAAATGCTTGATCAAGCAACTGTAAACATTTCTGCAACAAATGTTACACTAAAAGTATCAACAAAGAAGTAGAAGGTAAAGAGGAAACAAAATTTTAGAACTAAAAAAGTAACTATAATTGGAAAAACTGGATGGACTCAGAATGGAGATGAAAGACTCAGTGAACGAAGATAGGTCAATAGAAATTTTTTAATCTGCACAATAAAGAGAAAAATGAAGAAAAAAAAAAGCAAACAGAAAAGAGCTTCAGAAAACTGAGCTGGTTACATAAGGGCTAAAATTTATGTCATTAAATTTCCAGAAGGAGAGAAAAATGGTGTGATACAGAAAAAAAATTTGAAGAAATAATTGCTGAAAGCTGTGATTGTGTTAAAAGTCATAGAAGTATACATTTAAATGAAAAAGAAAGTCAATTTACTGCATGAGAATTTAAAAAATAATTTACCAAAGGAACTGGTATTAAGGCAGTAACATGGAGTTTTTACTTTATAGTAGTTAAATGCTGACTCCTGTGACTTTGGGAATTATTGATTTCACAGTTAATGATGACAGTTGTTTTCCCCACATTATTCTCTGAACTCAGTCAAAACTTGGTGTGAATAGTGGTGGCAAGATACTTTTTTTTTTTTTTTTTAAGAACAGTTCAGGTATGTACAATAGTTTGGCTTATTATGGCTCTTATTTTCTAAGCTACAGAAGTTTTCTACTTGTAAGGGACTGCAGGGACATGAACAGCCCTGAGAAAGTAGCTTCGTTCTTTTCTACTTATGGAATTTTATGATATATTAGTAAAAATTATTAGCTTTCTTGCTTATTTAATTCTAAAGATGTCTCATTAACTAAAAACCTCTAATTTCACAGCTCTGTAGACATTTGGTAGGGATTATACAGGCCCAGAAGGAAAGTAAACACCAGAGTAGCTACTACAAGGGAACACAAATAAGAATGGTTTAGAAATGGATAAGATGAAGTGGCATGTAAGAGTCCATGTAAATGCTGTTTGCTCTCTAAAAGAATGTTTATCTAAAGCTATTCATCCTGCAGACTTATTTAATGATATCCTGGTGATGAAATTCAGACACCAGTAATATATAGTTCAATTTAATTTTATTGGTGAGCTACTTTAAATCTTTGACCAATACATTAGTTTTGCCTGTTTGGATTTGGATACAATTTAACACTTCATTAGGCAAATGGCTTCTCTTTTCTTAGGGGTACTTGGATCACCTAATTGATATATATTGGAATTGATCACATTTCAGATTTTGCTTGAGTCACTAAGATTATTTTTGTTGTTTTTGGGTTAAACAAAGTATTATGTTATGAATGGAAGAATCTTTAGGTTTTTGCTTTTCTTGTTGATGACTTTTTTTTTCCTTCTTTTGCCATATGTTTTGTCACTACACTTGACCAATTCTGGGTGGTCAAGAAGAGCTTGCCCTTTATTGAGTTGAGTTTGTAGCTGAATTAAATAAGATTTGCCACCTGTGAAAGGGATTTCAGTGTTGGAGAAACAAGGGAAATTAATAATATTTTATTTTAAGGTCATTTATGGTTTCGTATGTTCAGCCTTGTTTCTTATGGTTGTGAACAGGTTCCTAAGTTATGACAATGAATTTAACATTTAATAGAATACATTTTTAAAGATACACACATAATTGTAGATTTATAAGGATATATATGTAGTTAGAAAAGCACTTTCATACATGTATATTTTTCATTTCATACTCATGATACAGTGAATTTAACAGTGTTATTGTGTCTGTTTTACATATGAAGGACCAGTACCTAATTTAAATGACTTCCCAAAGCCATATATTTAATAAGGAGTATAATAGTGACTTAAACCTAGAACTAGGACACTGTCTTCTTGGTCAATGTTATATCCATTTCACAATACTGCCTTTAACAAAGCAGTAAGAAATAAGAATCTGTAAATTTTACTATATGAACACGGGATGTTGTCATTTAAAATTCTGTTTGCTTTGATTTCTCCTATTTTTTTTTTAGGAACACATAATTTCCTATTTTGTGGGTGTCATAGAAGAAATAATGTCAACATAAAATATTTTCCTCAACATGTAAGTTTCCAGACCAGTACACATGTTGGAAACTAATGTTAATAATATTAAGATTTTCTTAGTGCTTTTATGTGTATTTAACATGAATTCTTTTATTCTTACAACCCCCCAATGAGATAGGTATAGTTACTTTAATTACAAGATGAACAAACAGTCTTGGGAATCTGAGTAATTTGTATGGGTTACACATAGTGAATGAATTGGGGGTTTAAACTTCCAAAGTGGTTAAAAGGTAGTGTTTAATAAAAGAGTAATTTTATCTTATTTTATTTTAGAGATAGTGTCTTGCTCGGTCACCCTTCTGGAGTGTAGTGGCATGACCATTGCTTACTGCAGCCTTGAACTCATGGGCTCAAGTGTTTCTGTTGCATCAGTTTCTCAAGAAGCTAGGACTACAGGCATGCACCACCATGCCTGGCTAATTTTTAAAAATTTTTTAGTAGAGGTGGGGGTCTCATAGCCTCGGCTGGTTGCTAATTTCAGGCCTTAAGTGATCTTCCCACCTTGGCCTCCCAAAGTACTGCAGTTATAGGTGTGAGCCACTGGTGCCCAGCCTCTGAAACAGTAATTTATAAATAAGAGTATGAAAAGTATTTGTAGTCTTGTCACAAGGTGCTTTTAATGGACTTTGACAGGTGATTTAGATAAGTTAAAAAAATTTAAAATTTTTTCTTTATATTTTTGGGGGAAAAAAAACACCAAAAGCCTGGCTTGTCAGGATTAGAAGACTCCTAACTGAGGTCTTGTGGAATTAGAAAAGTGAATCAGGATCAGACTGTGAGAAGCCTTGACTCAGGGGTCGTCAACCCCGTGGGGCCCACACTGAGGAACTCGGCTGCACAGGAGGAGGTGAGTGGTGGGCAAGCAAACATTACCCCCTAAGCTCCAATTCCCAGATCAGCGATGGCATTAGATTCTCATAGGAATGCAAACCCTATTGTGAACTGTATGTGTCGGGGGATCTAGGCTGCACGCTTCTTATGAAAATCTGACTAATGCCTGAGGATCTGAGGTGGAACAGTTTGATCCTGAAACCATCCCTCCCCCCACCCCTGGTCCCTGGTGCCAGAAAGGAGACTGTTGCCTTGACTCACACATTGAATAGTTTTGGGCTTTGAGAGGTTCTTGAAAGATTTGAACTGTGACTATTCAGAGCATTTTGGTTTTCCCTAAGTGTGTTGTGGAATTCTTTGAACAGCATACCAGTGATAATGGTAATGAAGGCATCTTGATATAGATAAAGGTTTGATACAAAGGCTCTTTTTTTTTAAACTGAAGAAGTCATAGGAATGGAATAAAAGGGATGGAGAAGAGATATTTTAAAGGGAAGGTTGACTGCATTTGTAATCTGGCATTTCTCTTTGATTCATACCTAGAAGTAAAATTGTCGAGTCATGTAATAACTCTGTTTAATATTTTGAGATTCTGCCAGACTGTTTTCCAGAGTAGCTGCACCATTTTACATTCCCACCAGTAGCATATGAGGGTTCTAATTTTCCAAATCCTTGGCAGCACTTGTTTTTATTTGTCTTTTTAATTATAGCCTGCCTAGTAGTTGTGAAATATGGTATCTCATTGTGGTTTTGATTTGCATTTCCTTAGTGGCTGCTAATTGTGTTAAATATCTATTTTATGTGCTTATTGGCTATTTGTTTATTTTCTTTGGAGAACAATTTTGATTATTTGCCCATTTTTTAATTGAAAATTTAAAAAAATTATTGAGTTGTTACATTTGTTTATAAAATATTCTAAATACAAATTCCGTATGTGATTCTGTAGGTTCTTTTTGGTTTCTTTTAGTTTTCATGATGTCCTCTTTACCCTTTTTTTTTTTTTTTTTTTTTTTTTTTTTTTTTTTTTTTTTTTTTTTTTTTTTTTTTTTTTTTTTTTTTTTTTTTTTTTTTTTTTTTTTTTTTTTTTTTTTTTTTTTTTTTTTTTTTTTTTTTTTTTAAGTGATTGCTTGTGTTTTTGGTATCACATCTCAGGGACTTTTAAGTAGAGCAGGGAAAAGAGAGAAGCAAATTCGGTAGTATTTTCCTCTGTGTAGAAGAATTTTTTTGAACATTTCCTTATTGTAAATCAAAGGATTGGGAGAGCTGCATATAACTAGCATGTTGGGATGATGTAGTTATTTCAATTAAGAGAAGTCAATTGTTTTTAACTGGAAGTAAACAGATTTGTAGTGTGATCATTTTCTTATTTTGATCGTTGTGAGGTGATAAAATCTGGTAATAAAGGAGTTTAAAAAATGACATCCTCTGTAGATTTTAAAAAGTAGTATAAGCGGCCAGGCATAGTGGCTCATACCTGTAATCCCAGCACTTTGGGAGGCTGAGGCAGGCTGATCACCTGAGATCAGGAGTTCCAGACTAGACTGGCCAACATGGTGGAACCCTGTCTCTACTAAAAATATAAAAATTAGCTAGATGTGGTGGCTCATGCCTGTAATCCCAGCTACTTGGAGCCTGAGGCAGGAGAATGGCTTGAACCCAGAAGGCAAAGGTTGCAGTGAGCCGAGATTGTGCCATTGCACTTCAACCTGGGCGACAAGAGTGAAACTCCCATCTCAAAAAAAAAAAGAAAAAGGTATTATAGCTACCTAACTGTAGGATGAGGTAAGTGGACAGTAGAAGATCAAGAGATATATGTTTTATTCCTTTGGTTCTCTGATGTTGTAACAAGTACCCTTGCTTTTTAAAGGACAAATTAACTGAAAGGTATATCAATTTTAGTATTGATTTTCGTTTCCTTTTTTCGTTCTTGTGAGTGCATAGTTGATCTGTCTCATACATATGTACTTACACATGTCATTTAATTAGATGTGGCAGAAAATCAGTATTCCTTTTTCAGGAAGGACTTTATTTCTCGTGCTTGTGCTAAAACACATGTGTTTATTGAAGCAAATGATAGCACATTACTACATTCAACATTGTAAAGTGAAATAAGCTATCTTAAAAACAGTTTGATGGATTTCTAGGGGTAAGAAGTTTTAATTACAAAACTAAATAGGCTTTAATATTTATAAGAGTTTGAGGAAAAACAAAATCAAGTGAGAAAATTTCTGTTCTAATTTTGTTAGAAAGGGATTAATAGCTATTTATTCAAAACATCTGATTAAGAAGCTGTGGGGTAGGGCAAGCTGTAAATAAGAGTGTGGGACAGGTGCGGTGGCTCATGCGTAGCACATTGGGAGGCTGAGGTAGGAGGACTGTTTGACTCCGGGAGTTTGAGATCAACTTGAGGAACATAGTGAGATAACATCTCTATGAAAATAAAAAAAGGAGATGGTGCATGCCTGTGGTCCAAGCTATTCACGGGGCTGAGACGGGGATTGCTTGAGCCCAGGAGTTGGAGGTTGCAGTGAGCCATGACCATACACTGCACTCCAGCTGGATGACAGAGATGCCATCTCATCTCATTAAAGAAAGAAGGTATGGGAAGGAAGAGAGGGAGAGAGAAAAAGAAAATAAAAAAGGATCTGGGTACTATTTTGTAATATCGTGGATTGAGTCTTTGGCTTCAGAGTTCTAGAGGTGATTCACCTGCCTGAAAATACGCTATTCTTATCTTTGCATTCTTGCCAAAGCATGTCCTTCCTTTAATTAGGAGAGGATAATAAAATATAACTTGCAAGGTGAAAAAAAAAGAAAAGTGACAAGGAAGCCATAGAGTTTATGTAAAAATTTTTTATAGTAAGCACTTTTGTTATTAGTAGGAAACTGTTACTTTGGGAGCAGGAGAAAGGAAGATAAGGGAGATCTGCATTTTTCTTTAGCTAGTCCTTTTTCAAGTATATTGTAGACATAGAGGTAGAAGTTGGAATTGTATTCAAGTGCAGTGGTTTCTTGGGCATATGTAAATACATGTACATTATTTGTACTGTAGTTAGCTGAGAGTTAGAACACTGGATAGGTGACTAGGCCTTTCTCTGATGTTTTTGTTCTTGCGTGAATGAGGAAAAAGAAAAAGGTACTCCAAATGCTGTGGTTTCTGTGGTATGGTATACTGTGCCTAGCTTTTAATTGTCAAATGATACTTTCCCCTTAACTTCTATACATCTGACTATATATTCAACCTCACTGTGTAGACCAGACTGCTTGGTCTATCTTCATTTCATACCATTAATTCACAAAAACTTACAAAGTGTTCTTCCACTTGTTACCTTTTTGATTTGATTAATTTTTTTAAAGGTACATTGAAGACTGTCTTCTAGTATGTTAAGGTTGAGTGAACACATCAGTGTTCATTTTTCTGTGTAATTGATGCTGTAATTGAGAGTTCATTAATTAATGCCTGAAGTCTTATAATAGAGCTTGGGTTGTTTTTTTGTTATGTATTTGTTCATCTTGAAACTCGTCTCCTGCTTTACCCTCTTTCTGAGGCTCTGTGAAGTATTTCAACCTCAGTCTTCTCATTTTGTTGGCAGTTACTTAATTGTCATTTATATACCCAGGTATTTAACTTGATTTCCCATTCAGGTTATTTATGTTTTCCAATCATTTGTGGAATTCATTCATACCTCTCCATCTACTTCAGCAAATGTTTTCTGGTCCTGGGATTTATTTCTCTGTCAGACCCTTCCTTACCCATGACTAAAAAAATTCTTAATTCCATCATAACTTCCGCTTTTGTTTTTAGAAGATTCCACACAGACTGTTGCTTTGAATAGTCCGTGTGGAATCTTCCTACATGCGCCCCCCCCACCATCCCCCCCGACCCCCGCCAAATAAACTTTGTTCCCTGTCTCTCTGTGGGTTGTGCTTACTTACTGAGTTAGTGTATCTTCTTGTTCCAGACTGGCTTTTCAGAATTCATGAGACTCATTTATTTGTACAGTTTTAGGTTTCTTCGGGACCTCCTAAAGGACAAGAAGAGTTACTAGTAATATTCCTGCCCTCCACCACTTAGGTGCCACAGTTCTTTGAGATTGTCAGAAGTCATTATTGCCTGTCTTCAGACCTATTAATTTCTTTATATTAGTATAACTCTATTCATTTATTCCATTATATACTGAAGCAGGGTCAGAGTGAATAGGAACTTTTATTATTGGCTTTTTGAGTAACTTGTAAGTAATATTCAGACTCTTCTTCAGGATTTTTAATTCTTTCTTTTGAAAAAGTGTCTTCTGTCTGTGAAAACATGATTATATGGATTCTTTTTTATCTTCCCATTATCGAGTACATTTTTAATGCAACAAAACAGCAAAGAAATCTGAACCGTTAATTTCTTGTTCAATCTAGATTCCTTATTTTGTTTATAATTTGGGCTGTATATTTGATTGTGGAGCCTATCTTGGCATCATGATGGCTGTTTATACTTTAATTATATTTGGTAAAAAGTAAATTGATGTTATTCCATTTGTCTTCACCAGTGATTCAGTATCAGAAGAAAACTTTTTGGCAAGTGCATAGCATAACCTGACTGAAATGTCAGGGAACAGATGGAAAGGAGTTCCATAAGAATTGGCTGAATAGTGGGAGTTTGACTTTCTGAAAAGTTACTGCCTTTTCTTTCCTCTAGAAGTGATAGGAAGAAGAGCTGTACCTTCAAAAGAAGAGACAACTGTTTTTAGGGTGGTATTAAGTAGGAGAAGATAAAAGCCATTTCAAATGAGGTCTTTACCCTATGATTTATTTATTTTTGAAGAGATGAGTTCTCAGAATATCAAGAATATCTCATGATCAGCTGTAAACACAAAAAACAGTTTAGAGCCAATATAAATAGTTCTTTTGAATTTTCCTGATGATATTACTGCCTTGATTAGGGTGAAAAATTGCATTTAAGGTAATTAACTTACTCATAATATGAATATGAAGGCAACTGACTTTATTTGTGATTATATAGTTGGGGATTGTGAATGTTATTACAGTCAAAATTTCTGCTTAAGTGCATATAGGCTATTTTTGTACGTTTTAACATTTCATCAGAGAGTTCTGAAGACCACACTGAAAAAAAATCTTTTTAAAATTACTGATTTTCATTGCCTGATTAACTTATGTGAATCTATAATGAGGCTCTCAAGTATTAACTTTAAGAAATTAAGCTGTCATCTTTACAATTACATGAAGAATTTGAGGCAGGACATCTTCCTACCTGACATTGGATACTTCTTCTGTATTTGATAAAAGTAAAAATGCATTGGAAGATAGATGCAATACTTTGGAAGATAGATAGAAAAGTACAATCGAGATTAAAAGAAAGATGGGCAATATGGCAGTTAAGCAGATTTATCTCTGATTGCTGGGGTCTCTGTTTTCTAATTACTCAGCTTTTAATACGTTAAAATTGGATGTTAATCTTCATGATGAATCTTTTCTTAGTTCTGTTGAACCAAATAGTTCTTTCTGTTCTTTGCTTTTTATGTCATCTTCAGGTGGATAAATTAGGTGTTATGTCTGTGTTTTTTCCTTTTGTATTCACATAAGCATATTTGCAAAAAAGCCTTTGCCACAGTGGGAATTAATTGTGGTGATGAAAGCTAAATTGTTCTTTCATGCTAATTTTATAATGTGTATATACTGCAAAGTTAGACAAAGAAACTAAGTTAAACAAAGATCTAGAGCTACTGCCAAACCTAAAAACAACGACACAAAGAAGAGAACAGCATGCAGAGTCCAAAGCCAACAAAATCCAAATGTAAATTTGCTAGTTTGTGGGCATCACATGTAAATAGACTTATTTTGGCAACCCTTGGAGTTAAAAATACAAAAGATATCACTTATACAAAAGCAAAAATAATTGAGTTTTTTTTTTTAAATAGGAAAATCGTCTTTTGAAATTTATAGTAGCCATTTAGTTCATAGGAAGAATTCTGTCTTTCACTTTTGTTAAAATCCATTTGTTTACTTAATCCTATTACTAGTATGCTGTGTTTCTTCATGTTTATGAAAGTTATTCTGGATAACATAAGAAGATGACATGAACACTACATCAAAAGTTTACGGAACAGATTTTTTTTTAAAGCCTTAGATTGGGACCCATAGTTAGAATCCTTTCTTGGTATGTTGGCAACATATTTTACATTGGTAATATAATTGCCATTTTCTAGCTGTTGTCTGCATGCCCATTTACTTGATTTAATTACAAAAATACCTTTTACCTTATTCTATTTTTTAGTTTTTATTATTATTATTTTTTGAGACAGTCTTGCTCTGTTGCCCAGTCTGGAGTGCAGTGACATGATATTGGCTCACTGAAACCTCCACCTCAGATGGGAGGGAATAAAGTGAATCCTTGGCAAGTGTGGGTCTGGCTCATTTGTGGTTCATCAGATGGACATGGATGAAGGGAAACAAAGGTAGTAATGTTTCTTTGAAGATAAAGATTTGAAAACAGAGTGTTCTTCCGGAAATTAAAAGGTAATGCCTGAAGAAATGGACATCACTGTTTGGTATATGCAAAAAAAAAACGTGATGTCCCTGCTCAAATATATATAAACAGAGTCTTACTCTGTTGCCCAGGCTTAAGGGCAGCGTTACAGTGATAGCTCACTGTAACCTCAGACTCCCGGACTGAATTGATCATCCTGCCTCGGGCCTCCTGAGGAGCCAGTACTGCAGGCAAGTACCACCATGCCCTGCTAATTTTTAATTTTTTTGTGGAGACAGGGTCTCACTATATTGTCCAAGCTGCTCTTGAAGTCTTGGCTTCAAGTGATCCTCCTGCCTCTGTCTCCCAAAGTACTGGGATTGCAAATGTGAGCCACTGTGCCTAGCCTTACACATAAATATTTTTTTCTTATGATTTTTTTAGGTCTACTTCTTTGTTTTTTATTGTGGTTAAAAAAACATGAGATATGCCCTCTTAACAAATTCTTAGGTGTGCAGTATGGCATTGTTAACTACCAATGCACATTGTTTTACAACAGATCTTTAGTAGTTTTTCATCTTGCATGACTGAAACTCTGTCCCTAATGAATAACAGTTTGCCACTCTACAGTAATCACCATTCTACCTTCTGCTTCTGAGTTTCAGTACTTCAGATACCTCAGATAAGTAGAATTATGCAGTATTTGTCCTTTGGTGTCTGGGTTACTTTATTAACATACCATCCTGCAGGTTTATCCATGTTATCACAAATGATAGAATGTTTCTTTTGTTTAAGGGTAAATAATGTTTTATTATATGTATGTACCACATTTTCCTTATCTTTTTCATGTAAAGACCCAATAAAACTACAGTTTAAAAAAATTCATTCGTCCATTAATAGACATTTAGTTTATTTCCACATTTTGGCTATTCGTATTGTAATAAACATGGGAATACAGATATCTTTTTGAGATCCTGATTTTAACTCTTCGGATAAATATCCAGAAGTGGAATTGCTGGATCATTATGGTAGTTCTATTTTTAACTTTTTAAGGACCTGCCATACTGTTTTCCATAGCAACCATATTATTTTATATTCTCTCCAACAGTGTACAAAGGTTCCAGTCTCTCCACATCCTCACTGTCAGTTATGTTCTTATATTGTGTGTGTGTGTGTGTGTGTGTGTGTGTGTGTGTGTGTGTGTTTTAAATAATAGGCATCCCAGTGGGTGTGAGGATATGTATCTATCTCATTGTGGTTTTGATTTGCATTTTCCTGATGATTAGATATGTTGAGCACATTTTTATATACCTGTAAGAATATGCAAAAAAGATACCTGTCTGTCTTCTTTGGAGAAATAGGGTACTCTTAATTCTTTTAAAGCAATATTTAAAATAACAGAATGTTAGCAAAGTAAGAGATACTGAATTTCTAGAAGTCTTTGTGACTGTGTTTGAATTGTATGAAGTGTGAGGCTAGTAGTTTTGTATTTGTCCATTGTTTTTGGTTTATTTCTTCAAAAAACATTTTAAGTTATAATATAAACTTATTTCAGAAATTTTGGAAAATAGTGAAAGAAAGAAAATAATTCAGCTTTGCAAATAAAATTATTATAACTTTTTAAGTTCTCCCCTTATGCATTGTTTTTAAAGTTACCATGTTAAACTTTTTTTTGTATCTTGCTTTTTTACTGAAAACTACAATGGAAAGAAAGTTTTTATTTAAAAAAAGCTTAACAGATAAAGAAAAATAAAGTAGTACAATTTTTATATTCAGATCAGACACTTCCAAATTGGAAACAAGAAGAATCGGTTTTTGAATTAAATGGGAAAGTGAAAAAACAAGGATAATAGAAACTAATACTGTGTTACTGAATTTATATGCTCTTAAAAACATCGACAGAATCAGAACACATAGTAAATTTTTATGATAGTGAACCACATGACTCTAATATAAGCTCTAGTATTTGAGTTTTAAATTTTTCACTGTTTAAGAATTTACCAGCCTGGTGTGGTGGCTCACACCAGTAATCCCAGCACTTTGGGAGGCCGAGGCAGGCGGATCACTGGAGGTCAGGAGTTTGAGATGAGACTGACCAACATGGTGAAACCCCGTCTCAAAAAAAATTTTACCTGTGGATTAAGTGAAGTCACTTATATCATCATGTAATTACTAGATTTTAAAATGAACTTTTTGTTCATTAGAGAAACTTGTTGTATATTATACTTGTTGAATGCATCATTGTGCACAGAGAGAGTTCCAGATTTGTGACTGATTCACCTTACCAATTTTTTTCTTTTCTAGCATTTCTAATTATTTTTTCAGGCTTGCTTTTATACATTTTTCTGGTCAAAATTTTATGGATCTTTTAAGTAGAGCTTTTATGCTGACTTTAGTTATGTGATTTTTCAGGTTAGTTTCTTTATAAGACTATGTTTAGGATGACATCTTCTGCTTAGTAACAATTCATTATTTTCAAGTGTTCATGGGTTTGTTATGTTTTCCACGCAAATACATGTCTTGAAGTTAGTGAGCATACAATGGAATGGGGCATTTGGGGAGAAAATGATCTGTTTAATTGAATTTGACTTTCTTAATCATTTGTGGTACTGATGAACCTACCATACAAAAAGCAATGAAGATAAACTTAGCGGTAGAGTGAATGACAAAGTATCCTGACTCATATTAGATTTTCACTAACTGCTTATTGAGTAGAAATTGTTGGGTAGTGGAAAGCAGGTATAATTAGATCATTGTAGAAAACAGTAATGTATTTTCGGTCATGTGTTAATCTTTTAAAACAACTCAGTGAAACAGTGCCGGGAGACTGTTATGTGATGGTAAGTGATTATAGACACCTAGAAATGACCACATGTAAGATGTGTTCCAGGCACATTATATGCCGTCCCATTTAAGAAGGCAGGATCTATGTTATCTTCTTTTCACAAAAGAGGAAACTAAGGAACAAAAGGGTGTGGCATTCAAACAGCTTGAACTGTATGTGAGTTAATACCTCAAATTCTTTTTTTCCCATAAGATGAATACTGTTTCTTTTTCATTTCCTAGGTTTTTATTCTCATGAAAGTAAGAAAACAGTTGATTTGAGGGTAAACATGGATGAATATCTTTGCAGCCTGAGTGCCTTTAAAGAACAGTGGCATCAGGATTGTGTCAGTGTTTCACTCTATAGAAATATCTTCTGTATTGCATGCTATAATAAGTCATTCATGTTGAATTATTTTTGTTTGTTTTAACTTGTTTGTGTTACTGTTTTTGTTTCTGTGTTTTGAGGTAGGATCTCCCTCTGTAACCCAGGCTGCAGGGCAATGGCATAATCATGGCTCACTGCAGCCTCTACATCTGGGCTCAAGGATTCCTCCCACATCAACCTCCCAAGTATCTAGGTCTGTAGGCTCATGCTATCGTGCCTGGATAATGTTTTGTATTTTTTGTAGAGACAGGGTTTCGCTGTTGCCCAGGCTGGTCTTGAACTCTTGGACTCAAGAGATCCACCCTCCTTACCCTCCCAAAGTGCTGGGGCTACAGACGTGAGCCACTGTGCCCAGCCACATTGAGAAATTTTATATACAGAGGATATTTTGCTCCAGGAGGCTGTCAGAATCCCAGTCAAAGAGGAACCGATCCTTGAAGAGGCAATACCACAAATGGGAAATGCACCTTAAACCCAGCAGCTTCACAAGCAGCAGATTCCTGCCTCCCACGATTTTCCTTATTGAAAAATTACCAAATAAATTCTCTAACAGTAGGAATAAAAAGCCTTTCCTTACAGTTTCAGATCATTTATATTTATTGGGCATTTAACTGTATGACAGACACTATACTTAAATGCCTCACCAACATCATCTCATTTAATTCTCAGCCTCACTGTGAGTTATATACTATTATCAACCCACATTTAATAGAGGAAGAAGCAGACTTAGATAGGGTAATCACGTAGCTAGCAAATATCAAAACTTGGCATTGTACCTGGGTCTAGCTAATTTTAAATCATGTTTCCTTGAGTTTGTCAACTTACCTAGTTATTACATAGTTCACCATATTCTGCTTACTTTGTTGACTTGAAGAGACAGACTCAGAAACTAGTTTAAGAAATTGGATATGGAAGGATATCAATCAGATTCATTTTTTCTGACATTCTTTTTTTTTTTTTTTTTGACATGGAGTCTTGCTGAGACTCCATCACTCAGGCTGGAGTGCAGTATTGGCACGATCTCTGCTCACCGCAGTCTCTGCCTCCTGGGGTCAAGCCATTCTCCTGCCTCAGCTTCTTGAGTAGCTGGGACTACAGGCAAGTGGCAGTATGCCTGGCTAATTTTTGTATTTTTTTTCTTTTTTTTTTTTTTAGCAGAAAAGGGTTTCATCACATTGGCCAACTTGATCTCCACCTCCTGACCTCAAGTGATCTGCCCGTCTCAGCCTCCCAAAGTGCTGGTATTACAGGCGTGAGCCACCGTGCCTGGTCGACATTCTTAAACTATTGGAATACATACATTAAATGTTTTGAATCTCTCAAGTTTCCTTCACACTATCATTAGATATCTTCTTTTAACTAAAGGCATACCAAGGGAGGAACGGTATTTTTCCTTCTTCCCTCAAAAGGCAGTTCTGAACAATATATAAATTCCTCATATTTTACCCATCTTTTTCCCAATCCTGTTAATGATATAATTGAGGAAATTAAGCCAAGTCTAGTTCCTTGCTCATAGGCACAGATGAATCTAAACTATGCCTTTCATCTTTACATGTTCTTTGGTTTGAAGGTTTTAAAGGGAGGATCAAGGCTAATTTTGCTAAAGGACGCAAAGTGAACTCAGAATAAATTCTTACTTAAGGAAATATTATCAACTATAAGTATTTTGCCAGCCTTTTGCCACTGACATTGCTTTCTCTAAAGGGTTTTACATACTTGATAGGTATTCTGTGTAATAAAAAAACATTTTAAGTGATGCTTAATAGTACAAACAAGTTACTTTATCGTAGATGTTTATAGAATTAATTGTGAGATTTTAGCCCTTCATTTGTATTTTAAGGTTAGCAAAGGGAAATGTGTTCTAGAAATAGTTCTTAACTCTCTTCTACCGGTATCTTGATTGCCATCTTTCAGAAAGACTCAACAAGATAAATGATTTTGTATGCTTAAAACTACTGAACAGTAATAATTTGCATAGTTTAATAAGGATTCTTAATCTAAGAAATTGTAATGGAGGTAGATGTGCACAAATTTTCTGCTTTGAACAGCTATTGAGTATCTTGTAATACCACAAAAATGTCAGAAATGAATTCTTGATTTTTTTACCCTTCTTTATTTGGATTGTGAGAGAAAACAAATATTTCTGAAAATTTTATAAAGTATTAGCCTCAACTGTAAAAATTCTTCTTTCCTCTTGAATATTTAGTGTAAATATACAATATCTCAAAACATTCCCATTGTTGTGTGTCAGTTAACAATGGGGATATGTTTTGAGAAATGCCTTGTTAGGCGATTTCATTCTATTGCTAACATCATAAAGTGTAACAGTGCCTATGCAAACTTTGATGATATGGCTTACTACACACCTATGTTGTATGGTATAGCCTTTTGTTCTTAGACTACACACCCGTACTTTGTTACTGTACTGAATACAGTAGGCAATTGTAACACGATGAGTATTTGTATATCTAAACATAGAAATGGTACATTAAAAATACAGTATTATAATCTTCTGGGACCACTGTCATATATGCATTCCATAGTATTTATGTGGTATATGACTTTATTTACATATGAATTTTCTACCTTTTGTCTGCATTAAATTTCTGAAAATAACATTGCGTTTACCTTCTCACTGTATAAATTTAGTTGATTTCCTGGATGTAATTGGATGGGTGAGCTTACCAGTCATAAGCTACCACTCATATTCCTCCAATGAAGTTTTAATTGCGGTAGAGGACTAAGTTTTATTTTCTATCTTGCAAAAGACATGGCACTCTCTATCATTTAGGTAGGGTTTTTTTTTTTTTTTCAACCTATCATTTTGGTTTGTATCAAGTTACAGTGTTAATGAACATAATTTGCTGCTATTTGTTTGCTATCTGTGTGTTCCCTTTATTCTCTGGAAACTCAAGAATGTGAGTAAAACACGAATATTGGGAAAAATTTACATACAGTGAAATAAGTGTATCTTAAATATATAACTCAGTAAGCTTGATAAATGCATACACTCAAAATCAATATTTATATTATCAAGATATAAAATCTTTCCCTTATGACATGTAGTAGATACAGTGGAGGGCTTCCAGCATTGAACATTTACTCCTCTAGTTGCAGAAAGTGTTGGTGGATGACTCATCACAGTTGTTCTTCATGAGTTACCCTCTGCTAAAGGGAGCCAGCTTGACCATGGTCACGTCCACTCTCTGGGGCTCACCTATCTCCAGTGACTTGCCATGGGATGGAGAGAGAGGTATAAAGGTCTTGGCCCACTTGCAGTAATCTGGGACAGTTCTCAAATGACTTTATTTATGTATTTACATACAGCTTCAGAACTTCGTATGTGATCAACCGAGGCATTTGTTGCTATGTAATTCAATTCAGCATCTCTTTCTACTCCTTTGTGCTTCCTTCAACTCATAGGTTGAGCATGAGAGCATTTTTCAGTGGATTTCTTTTATAGAAACTTACATCTGCTTCCCAGGAACCTACCCAGCATCACTCCAGAAAGATCTTTCATGTCTTCTTCCAGTCAACCCTTACCCACCCCAAACAACCACTGTTTTGATTTCTGTCACCAGAGATAAGTTTTGTTACCTCTGGAATTTCACATTAATGGAATGAAATAGTATGCCCTCTTTTGTGTCTGGCTGCTTTTGCTTTTGCTCACAAGATTTATCTAACTTGTGTGTATCAGCAGTTTGTTCTTTCTGTTGCTGAATAGTGGTATTTCATTGTATCAATAAACCACCATACATTTATCCCCTTGGGTATCTTTATAGACATTACCGCTGTTTCAAGTTTTTGGCTATGAGGAATAAAGCTGCTATAAACAGTCTCGTGTAATTTGTGGATATATATTTTCATTTACCATGAACTGGGATTTCTAGGTCAGAGTATAGAAGTATTTTAATATTCTGAAAAATTGCCAGTTTTCCAGACTGATTTTACTGTGACAGTTCTAGTTGCTCTGCATTTTCTCCAACACTGTGCTAATTGATGTATTTAGTTTTGTAACATAACTATTTGTTTTCTTTTGTGTCATTAATTATTTTGTGCCTTTGTTTTGCCCTGACTTCTTTTTGATTAATCAAATTTTTTTTTGTATTCAGTTTTAATTCCTCAGCGTGGCTTTTTAGCTGGATCACCTTTAATTATTTTTAGGAGTTCCTCTTTGGATTGTAGTAGACCATTTTATCACAGTTTACTCGGAGCTTATAGTTTACTATGTCCATGTAAAATTAAAGATCTTGAAAAGTATTATTCTGTATACTTATTCTTTATTATAAAAATGTTATAAGGTTTTCAAAACAACTTTATAGTTTCTGCTTTAAGCAGTCATGTACATTTTAAAGAAAATAGAGGAAAAATCATCTTTATTTGTACTCATGTATTTTCTCGTAGTTCTGAATTTTGTCTGGTATCATTTTCCTTCAGCCTAAAAACTCTATTTAATATTTCTTGTAGTTCGAGTCTCTACTCAGTGATTTTGAGGTGACATTCTTTTTCCTTCTTCATGCTTAAAGGATGTCATTTCTTTATAGTTACTGATAAGTCTTCATATCATTTTCTCATTGTGTAATTTATCTTTTTTTCCTCCGGTGATTTGAGGATTTCTTTCTTTGCAGTTGCACTTTAGCATTTTGACTGTTAGTGCATTGGTGAGGTTTGGTTTGTAGTTCTCTCCTACTTAGAGACTGCTGAGTTCACTGGATCTGCAAGTTTTTTTTTCACTGATTTGGGGAGATTTTTGCCAGCTTTTTTCTGTTACATACTTTTGGTACTCTCATTACATGCATTTAGGCCATTTAATTTTATCTAACAGGTAGCTGAAACCATTAATTTTTTTTCAGTATTTTTTGTGCTTTAATATTGAATAATGTTATATTGATGTGTGTTCAGTTTAACTTACCATTTCTTCTGCTGCTCCAGTCCATTGTTAAGCCTATCCAGTGAAATTTTAATTTCAGATATTGTACTTTTCAGTGCTAGAATTTTCTTTTTCTAAATGATTTTCTCTGTTAAGAGCCTCCATTTGTTCATTCATTTTTACTATCTTTTTCTTAAAGTGTTTGAATATTTATAATATGTGCTTTAAAATCCTTTTCTAATTCCAGCATCTTTGTCATCTTGTGGTATGTTGACTAATGGTCACGTTTTTATTTCTTTACACATCTAGTAATTTTTAATGTCATATTGGAAAATATAAATGATATGTTGTAGAAGTTTTAGCTTTTGTTACTTTTTGCAGAGTTTTGTTTTTTCTCTGGTAAGTAGTTACATTATTGGTTGATTACCTTGAGGCATGGTTTTATCCTTTGTTAAGGCAGGTTTGTAGAAAGCCTAAATTATTTACCAAGCCCTTTTAATTAGTCTCTGCTGTGATACGCAGCATCTGAAATCTGTGCTCAGTTATTTTAGCCTTCCAGCTGTTGCTTTTAATTGGGATTCTTGCATTCTTCCTCATGTTTATGTTGAAAGGTTATACAGATTGGAGGGGAAATTAAATATAAATTTTTGGTACTTCCTCAGTCGTGGCTTTCTGCTCCCTTATGTTTCTCCTCCATAGTTTCCAGTCACATTGGCATTCTCAAATTCTATTTTCTGGATGCTGCCTTTTCTTCTTCCTCTTCTTTTTTAAAGTAGAGACAAGGTCTTGCTATGTTACCAAGGCTGGTCTCGAACTCCTAGACTTCAAGTGATCCTCCTGCCTCCTCTTCCCAAAGTGTTGGAATTACAATCATGAACCACCATGCCCAGCCTGTTTTCTCACTTAAGTAGAGAAGACACTGGCTTTCTGCTTGTCCAGCCACCACATGCCATGTTGACTGGGGAGTGGCTTCATTTAACAAACCATGTAGATCTGAATCTTACCCAAAGTCTGGTTTTGTTCTTTGCTTTATAGTTTCAGGTCTTATGTTTAAGTCTTTAATCCATTTTCAGTTGAATTTTTCATAGGGTGTGAGATCAACATCCAGTTTTATTCTGTTGCATGTGAATGTCCTGTTTTCCCATTGCCATTTGTTAGAGACTGTCTTTCCCTAATACGTATTCCTGGCATCCTTGTCAAAGAGCAGTTGACCATACATGCATGGATTTCTAGGTTCTCTATTCCGTTCCGTTGTCTGTCTTTATGACATGACTTTAAGTCTGGACCATACTCTTAATTACTGGAGCTTCATAATAATATTTTGAAATCAGGAAGGTTTAGACATAATTATGAGAGTTCAAAATGTAGAAATCTGGCAATTTTTGCTTACATATGTGCACTCATACATATAACAAATATGTACGAATTTTTTAGTCCTTTTCATGAGAACAGTTTGCTGATATCAGGGGTGTCAGCTGAATGCCTTCTTGGTGTGGTTGCTTTTGTTCTGTGCCTTGGTCATCAGTTGTGTCTTTTATGAAGGCTGCCTGGCAATGTCATGCCCTTCACCAGGAAGACTGCGAGAGTGAACATTAAGTAGATAAGTAAAAAGCTATCGCTAGGCCGGGTGTGTTGGCAATCCCAGCTCTTTATGAGGCTGAGGCAGGTGGATCACCTGAGGTTAGGTGTTCGCGACAGCCTTGGAAACACGGTTAAACCCCTTCTCTACTACAAATATAAAAATTAGCTGGGCTTAGTGACGGTTGCCTGTAATCCCGCTACTTTGAGGACTGAGGCAAGAGAATCACTTGAACCCAGGAGGCACAGGTTGCAGTGCCATTCTCACAGTTGTGAGGTTTTAGCTTATTGTGATTTTGATTTACATTTTCCTGATATTTATGATGCCCAGCAGCTTTTCATTTACCTGTTAGCCATTTGTATGCCTTGTTTGGAGAAATGTCCGTTCAAATTTGTTGCCCATTTTAAAATTGGCTTATTTGGGTTTTTCTGCTGTTGAATTGTAGGAGTTCCTTATATATGTTGGATGTTAACCCCTTATCAGAGTTATGGTTTGCAAATATTTTCTCCCATTCTGTAGATTGCCTTTTTACTCTGTTGTTTCCTTTGTTATGTGGAAGCTTTATAGTTTAATGTAATCCCTTGTCTGTTTTTGCTATTTTTATTTTGTCACATCCAAGACATCATTGTTAAGACCAGTGTCATGAAGGTGAGGTGGTTAACAGGATCAGGCACAGGCACCACATAACAGAGGTAAATATAAACTGTAGCCCATTGCCTTTTTTTTTTTTTTTTTTGGTAAATAAAGTTTATTTGAACACAGCAACTCCCATTTGTTTGCATTTAGCCTATGGCTGCTTTTTTGCTCTAGAGTAGTAGAGTTTAGTAGTTGGTACAGAAGTGATCGGCCCCTAGTCTCAAAGTATTTATCGTCTGGCCCTTTACTGCAAAAGTTTGCTGACCTCTGCTATCGAGATCTAAGAAATGATGAAGAAGAGTAAGAGTTATATTTTATGACTAGATGCCTTTGATGACCTGAAATAATTCAGTTTTATCCTGTAAACAAATGTTTGCTGAGAGCCTGCTGTGTGCTTGGCATTTGGTTTTGCTGGTGTGATCCAGAAAATGCTAGATATAGCAAGAGATTAATTAGTGAGTAAGTAAATGGAAAGTAGTGAAGGTGATGAATATAAGTTTTTCTTTTGTGAGTATGGAAAGATTTGAGTGGTAGTTTGGTACTATGAGGGAGATTTTTAAATATAGGGAAAATATTAAAGAAAAATTTTTAGAGTTCCTCTGAGAGAGGCAGAGTATCTTGTCATTATAGGAATTAATGGTCTAAGACTTGAACCAGGGAGTACATGGGCCTCATTACAGGAAATGAATAGAATTGTTTGTGGAATTAAGTTAATAATAGTAATTGCTCACACAGCTGTTTTTAAATAGCAAACTGTGTTAGGTAATCAGCAAAAATCCACTAAAATGTACTTGATAGTTATGCAGAAACTGCTTTATTGGTACTGACTTATGATCCTAATGGGTACCGTAAAAACAAATAAAAAACCTTTGTTTGCACTTTCACATTGGTGTAGTTTTGTATATTTTTTGTTTAATGTGTAAGTGCCTTTGTAATGTTTTCATCTTCCTTTTCTAAGCACAAAACCCAAATATAATTATCTTGTTAAAGAAGAGCAGCAACATGAACTTTATGAGCTCACAGAGCAATGAGTTGTGTTCTCACTGAAAACAGGAGTATCTATTTGATTGCTTCTCTTGTATTCTTTCCCAGACAGAAGGGGAATGTTTTATGGTATGGTTGGATTTATGTCAGCTAATTTGTTTGTTTTCTGTTTGTTCCAACTGTATTTTGTTTTACTGTACCTCCATTCTTTCTTTTGGGGTGAGATTTTCTTAGGACTCATTTTATTAGCTGGCTTTTTTTTTGCAATGCCTCTGCTTTTTTGTTTTTTTGGTAGCTTCTGTAGGGATGTTAACATACATCATTAACTTCTAAGAGGCTATTTAGAGTTAATATTGTGCCACTTCATATTAAAAGGCAGAAATCTTTTGACCTTTTAGGTCTGTTTACTGCCTTCCTTTTTGCTATTGTTATCATGTGTGTTACATCTAAATGCATTGTAACTCTTATGAGAGAAAATTATTTTTTCTTTAAGTTGCTGTATGGGTTTTAAAGACATTAAAGAAAAAATTAGTCTTTTTACTGACTATATATGATACTGTTCCTTAAGATGCAGATTTTCCTCCGATAACATTGTCCTTCATCCTGGGCCAAGTGCGGTCCCAGCACTTTGTGAGGCTGAGACAGGTGGATCGCTTGAAGTCAGGAGTTCGAGACCAGCCTGACCACCAACATAGGGAAACCTCGTCTCTACTAAAAACACAAAAATTAGCTCGGTGTCTTGGTATGCGCCTGTAATCCTAGCTACTCAGGAGTCTGAGGCAGGAGAATCACTTGAACCTAGGAGGTGGAGGTTGCAGTGAGCCCAGATTGTGCCACTGCATGCCAGCCTGGGTGACAAGAGCAAACATCCGTCTTAAAAAAAAAAAACAAAAAAACGACATAATCCTTCAGCCTGAAGAACTTCTTTTAATGTTTCGTATACCAAAGTTATGCTGGCAATGAGTTCTTAATTTTATTTGAGAAGGTCTTTATTTCAGCTCCATTCTTGAAGGATATTTTTGCTGAGCATAGAATTCTATTTGATAATTATTCTCTCACATCCCCCAAACCCAAGCACTTAAAGGTATTTTTTTCACATTTGCTGGCATTCATGGTTTCTGAAAACAAGTCCTTCGTTACTTGAAATGTTGTTACTTTCAATGTAATATGTCACTTTCTGGCCATTTTCAAGCTTTTCTCTTTATTTTTGGGTTGTCAGCAGCTTGGCTCTGTTATGCCTATGTATGGTTTTTTTCTTCTTTATACTCTGTGGGGTTCACTGAGTACAGTTTTAACCAGTAAATTTGTGTTTCCCACTAAATTTGTGAATTTTTTGGCCTTATTTCTTCAAACACTTTTTCCACCCTGTTCTCTCAGTTCTCTCATTATTACCTATATTAGTCTTAAATATTTCCCCTCAGGTCCCTGAGGACCTGTTCACTTTCTTTTAATTCTTTTGCTCTTTTTTATCAATTGGATAATTTCTGATGATCTGACATCAGGTTCACTTACTGTTACTCCTGTTATCTCCATTTTCTTTTAAGACCATTCAGGAAATTTCTTTTTAAATTTCAAATATTTTGTCTGTGTGTGTGTGTGTGTGTGTGTGTGTGTGTGTGTGTGTGTGTGTGTGTGTATGTGTATATGTTGAGACAGAGTTTTGCTCTTAGTTTGTGTGTCTTGAGACACAGTCTTGCTCTTACTGCGCAGGCTGGAGTGCAATGGTGTGATCTTAGCTCACTGTAACCTCTGCCTCCTGGGTTCAAGTGATTCTCCTGCCTCAGCCTCCCGAGTAGCTGGGGTTACAGGTGCCCACCACCCACCATACCTGACTAATTTTTTGTATTTTTAGTAGAGATGTGATGTCAACATGTTGGTCAGGCTGGTGTCCAACTCCTGACCTCAGATGATTCACCTACCTTGGCCTCCCAAAGTGCTGGGATTATAGAAGTGAGCCACTGTGCCTGGCCAGTTTTAGCTATTTTTAATTTATTTATTTATTTATGAGCGAGGATCACGTTTTGCCACCAAGGCTGGAGTGCAGTGGTGCAATCTGAGCTCACTGCACCCTCCGCCTCCTGGGCTCCGATCAGTCCTCCAATGTCAGCCTCCCACATAACTGGGACTACAGGAGTACACTACCATGCCTGGCTAATTTTTATTTTTTTTGTGTGGAGATGGAGTTTCCCCATGTTGCTCAGGCTGGTCTCAAACTCCTGGGCTCAAGCAGTCCACCTGCCTTGGCTTCCCTGAGTGCTGGGATTATTGGAATGAGCCACCACACCTGGCTTAATTTTAGTTTTTTTAAAAAATGTTTTCTTTTTCTTCATGAGATTTTCACTCTTTTTTTTTTTTAATTAAAAGGATATATCTTTTACTTCATTGAGCATAGTTACAGTATCTGCTTTAATGTCCTTGTCTGAAAATTTTGAGTTGTCTTGAGGTTGGCCTCTGTTGTTTATCTTTTCCCTTGAAATTGGGTTACATATTACTGTCAAAGAATTTTGAATATTATGAATATTATTTGTGAAAATTTTGGCTTATTTCAGGTTTTTCTAAAGAGTTTGATTTATTCGTTTTAGTGAGCCATTTGCTTTTAGTTAGACTCATGGTGAAAATTATCTCTTGCCTGAGGTTGGTAGCTGCTCAAATCTCAATTCGATTATTTTATTCTCTGCTGCAAACTGCCTTGTGCCTGGCCTGTGAATGGTGTTCTAGGGCTCAGCCAAAGATGTGAGCAGAAATAAACCAAAAATTTGGAACCTCTCTTTCTGCCTTTTGGGATTCTATCCTCAACTTTCTGGTGACTGCGGTTTTACTGTCTCTGTCCTCTTTTCCTTCAGGCCAAAAAGGCAATGGAGTTTTTATTGGAATTTTAGTTACTATAGGTTATGGCTGCTTCCCTGCAGGACAAAGCTTTTAAGAATGGGAAACTTAACAGTGCTGGGCCCTGAGAGCTGATAAAAAGAGAAACTCACTAATTTTGTTCTCTTCTTCCAAGTTTGTTTTCATTCAGAATCAGCCTGGTTTTGTTTATTCTCCGGAGTCTTTATGTAGTTGATAGCAAGCTAGCTAGGTATTTTCTTTCCTCCCACCCTAGGATTTATAGTAACTATTGTAAGAGAAAGAATAATAAGAGATTAATTCAGAGAGGTGGGAGACAGAACCTCTAGAATATTGCAGACCATTGGGTTTATTAATAATTCTGAATGAGTTAGGAAGCCATTAGTAGATTTTGAGCACAGGATGGACATGATTTGGTTTGTTTTTAAAAGGTTGAAGATGAGGGATAACATTTAGGAGGCTATTATAGTAATGCAGATCAGAGATGATTTGATTGTATTAGAAATAACATCAAGCTGCCTTTTTTTTTTTTTTTAATTTGTAGTGCTCCTATGAAAGAAAATACTGGTGTTGGTCTTCAGGTACAGATAGGGCTTTGGTATTTAGAATGGGAGAATACTTGCTTCTCAGGTGCATTGGGAGGGCCCTTCCTTCTTTCCAGAAATTTGACAGCTTTTAGGGGAGTAGTTTTAAAGGTAGCGTAAGAGCTTTTGTCAAGGTTGGAATGTCTGTTCAGATAGAACAAATCCTCCAGATACCACCAGATCACTATATAGTTCACATTAGACAATTCCCAACTTGCTATCTAGGAATGTATTAGTTTAAATTCCTGGCCATCAGGCCTTTTCTGTTTTTCTTAAAGAGACTGTTTTGGCTTTTCTTTTTGGCATTTTTCTCTTCTTTCATTAAATCAGTCACTGGATTTTCCTTTTGTATCCTTACAGGGCATTTATATGAGGATGATATGGCTAGTAACAATAATGTAGCAAAACCTATGTTTGAAAGTCATTTTCTTGAATGAAATTAGCCACGTGTTCATTACCTTATTGTACTGTACTTTGGCACTAAAGACTTTAATGGAACATCTGTACTTGTAAATCTTTGGTCTCAACAATGCCAAACAAAAATTCTGATTGAATTATTAAAAGATGACCTGAAAGAGTAATTTCTTCTAATCTTTCTACTGGACTTACTTTCTTACATATGTGTTTTTTGGTTTTTAGACTGTTTTATTTGACAATTCACTGCACAGAACCTAAATTTTTTTTTAAGTTAAAAAAAACTCTATAATGTTATATACTTTAGATGAGATAGCATGTTTTGACTTCTGTTTACTTCCCTTGCAGTTTTCATATTTTCCTCCCTTTTCACTTTTCTATTAATGTGTAGCATAATAACAAAGCACTTATTATTATATTCTAATTGATCCTATTTCACAGTTAATTTCTAGGAAATACCTTTTTAGATTTCATGAGCATCTAAAATGCGAGAAATACAATAAAAAATCTTGATGTTGGGATTTTAGATGTATATTATTTTACAATTGATTGCAACCTTTGATTCTTATCTAAAGGAATATCCTTACTCTACAAATAGAATTGAATAAAGAAACTATTGAAGATAGACCCATTTATAGCTTTGGTTATCTGATGTAGCTATCTGTAATCAGAATTCTTTCATGAAATCATGTATTGGATCCCCCTACAGCAGATGGCAATCCTGTAAAGTGTATTATGTTTTCCTTATTTATGACAGTGCTGCGATTTGATATTTTTGGAGTACATTTTACTTTCTAGAATAAAAATCTGATTTCAGTGCTACTAAAGGCAGAGTGCACATGTGCACCAGAGGGTGAGGGGAGAAAAAGAGAGAAATGTGTATGTAATTCCCTGTGCCCTTGCTCCCAACTATATGTGTGTCTGTTTCCCACAAGGATAGATTGTCATTTATGATACCCTAGCAGTATGGCCAGATTGAATTGCTTTTCTTACTGCTTCTGCTGCAGGGATATCCTAACCATTTCTCTCGTTCTTCTGTGCTTTCTGTCTCCCTGTTTCTAACTGTCATTCTTTCTTGGCTCATCAGACTCACCACTTCTTCTGTGGGAAATACTTTCCCATTTCCTGTACTGTTTCCCACTTTACTGTCCTCTTAGTTCAAGGTGGCAGAGTCTTTAGTGATAGATATGGTAGTGGCAAGTGGAAGAGAAGGAACTGGTGTTCATGTTAGTAACTTTGCTTTTGAATCTTCCCTTTTACTTTCAGGCAGGTCTTGTGTAAGTCTCACCAAACACTCAGACTCTGCAGTGTTAACCATCTTTGCTTACAGGGCCCATATGGGGCGTGAGTGGAGGGAAACACAACAGGTGCTTAGGGCATAGAGAAGCATCTCCTCCCGCCAAAAAAAAAAGTCTGTTTCCAGTTGTTGCTAGTGGATCAAAACCTAGACATGCCTATAGGACTCTGATAGCTTGATGAAAGGGAGGCGGTACGAGAGAGGCTGTGAGATAGGTTTTTGATTGACACTAGAAGGAAAATACTCTTAGTCAAATCCTAAGTTGGGAGTAGAGCATGAGAAGGTAGTCTAAATCTGTGTTCTTCCTAGAAAAGGGTACTAGTAATGCCATATGTTGGACTTTGCTGAGTTTACTTGGTCCTCTAAGAGTCTTATTCTCTGAAACTGTGAAAATGTTAATTTTACCTTTTATTCCTTCTTTAAGGTCCCAGGCTTTTAGGGAACTGCCTGTTTATGTAGCAATTTATGATTGCTCTTAGTTACTTTCCTTGTTAAATGTTTTTTACAAAAGAAGGAGGCAGATTGCTTTTGTTAAATTCACAAACTTGTTTTTAGATATGAAGTCTAGAATTTAATGTTCCTTACTTGAAAATACTAAGTCAAAATAACATGCTTTTTAAAATGGAGCACATGGAATCAGAATACATTACATTTTATTTAATTGGTTCCGTTCAGAAAAGCAGATACTAAGAGATTCTCTATATACAAGATTTAACAAGGAAAAGGATAATGTAAGTCTTTCTGTTATTGATTACCGCTTTTAATCCTGTTGAATAGAAATAGAAAAATATTAATTTATTAGAAAATCAAATAAGACTCAAAGTGTTTCCATCATTAATTATTGCTGAACTTTCTCTTACATCTATCATTTTAGTCTATGAATCAAGGAACTAGCTTCTCTGAAACTGTTGAATTGGAATGCATATACTAGAAATGGGAATGATGAAAATAATATGGGAATGATAATTCAGGTATTTCCTAACAGGAAAATGTTACCTCTCATCACTGTATTGCAACCTTGGTGTATTTTCTTGTCAATACGTATTTTTTTCAGATTTTGGTCAATTTGTATAATATTTGCATTAAGTTTATCTTCTGTGTGTAATTTTCTTTTTCTGCTTACCTTGGTCTTATGGCTGAAGCTTTGGAAAGTTTATTATTCCTGTCATATTTCTGTGTTTGTACAGCCATTGTCTTCAGCAGAAAGGAGTCATTGATGCTAAAAGATGACTCTTGCCTTTGTCAGTGCCAGCCACGACCTTTTACTCAGAGTCTGGATATGTTAACAATAAAACTACAGAGCTTTGAGTTTAAAACCTAGCCAGATTCTTGTTATTCTGTAGCATTCTTTGATCCCCTTGTCATATCCAATATCAGTGGTATGTGTACCACTCTTTAGCTGGTGACTCCATCATGTAATTAATTACCATTTTATTTAATTATTCTATGCCTTTTCTTTATAGAAGGAAGTAGAGTCACTTGATGAAAATTGAATATGTAGTTTCACATAATTTTTTGTCTCTTAAATTTTGCTTCAGATGTTCTCTGTAACTGACTCCATCTTTCCTCTCTCTATATATTTTTACAAATATATTTAAAATTTGCACAAAGCTGGGTATAGTGGTTGACACCTGTGATCCCAGCATTTTAGGAGGCCAAGGTGGTAGGATTGCTGGAGGCCAGGGGTTCCAGACCAGCCTAGGTAACATAGTAGAAGACTCTGTCTCTACAAAATTAAATAATAATAATTAGCTGAACATTGTGGCATGTTCCTTTAGTCCCAGCTACTGAGGAAGCTGAGGCAGGAGGATCACCTGAGCCCAGGATTTTGTGGTTTCAGTGAGCTGTGATCATCCCATTGTACTGCAGCCTGGGTGACAGAACAAGAACCCTGCCTCTAAATGAAATAAAAATTAAATACACATAAGCCTTATATTTATTAATCGTTTGATATAAGAAAATGCAGAGTCATAAAAAGACTAAGTTATGGTTTGATTATTTTCATTAGGACAATATTGATCAAAATAAGTTTCCATTATATGTTCAATAAAAGTAAAAAATACAACTTTTCATACAGTTATTTGCAGTTCCATGTATTAGTGGACTTTGTAGATTTATAATCGCCTTTTTCTTGGATTGAGTCTGAGAGGAATACTAGCTGCTATTCTACAGTGTTGGTTGTAGAGAAAATGCTTGGAAAATAGCTCACCAGTATCTAATGTTACTGGAAAGATGGTAACAGTGTTTTTTACATGACATTCCCCAAACTCATCTCTATCTCTTAAATTTGGAACTTTAATACAGGCTCCACAGGAATGAACAAAACACTGTTCACATAATCCCTGTGTTTTGAAAGCTTCTGGTTCACTTGAAATATTCATCTTTCCTATTAACTCTTTTTAAAAAGTAATTAAAATATTCATTAATCAGTTGATACAGGAAGTACAGATTCATAAAAAGAATAAGGTCCTAATAACTAAGTTAGTAATTAGTACATTCTACTTTGGAAACTGACCCCTCCCCTTTCCCTGCTTTTTGTTACCCATCCTTTGAATTTGGCAATTCTGTCACTATAAAAGAGCCTTGGTAATCTTTGCAAATTAGTGGAGAATTTATGGCAGTTAATTTATTACATATCACATTCTCACCTAAATTACAGAGAAATTACAGTGGGACTTCCAGGAATATTTTGAAAGAAAGGTAATTTCTGAACTTAGCAGAATGTTACCATTGTGATATCTAGGCTGTTCGAATGACAGAAGTCACCTATTTCTGTGTTGATGGATTTCATCATAGAATGAAACTCACAAGGGGTTAGAGAAGTGTACCCTCCTAGCAGTCAAGGATGAAAAAGACTGGAGTCTTCAAAACAGAAGAGGTAGAAATGACTAGAGTGAGAGATCTACAAGTCTTCCAGCTTTTTCCAAAGACCGATTGGGAGGTGAAAATGATGGAGCCCAAGGGTCAGAAGATGTATTAAGGATGCACAATGAATTGTTTTTGTTTTTTTGGTTATGGTAACTAATTCTTTCTCACTGTGAATTTTCCTTTGTCACCCTCATAAGAGTAGAACTGCTTATTTGAAATCAAATTGTGTGTAATTTTAGAAGAGATCAAAGTGCTACCCACAAAATTACGAGGGCAAGTTGTCATGTCATTTTGATTTTATATGACTAATGTTGATTTGATATGGTTGACAGTTAGATTTAGTTTTATGTCTTCAGTTATGAATATCTGATCACTGATCAGAAAGAACCAACTTTATTAAATTGAATGATGGGTTGTCTTGCTTCATTTTCTAAGGCTTAACTATGAAAAATGAATTATTCATGTTTTCATGTAGGCAGTACTAAACCAGAGAAAGTTTGGGGGTTTATCTGCTCCTAGAAGTAGTAATGCAGGGCGTGGGGCAGGATGGAGAGACTATTCCCCATTCTAAAGTCTGCAAAGAAATATTTTCCTTCTGAAATTCTATAATTTATATAGAGTATTGCTTGAAGATTGATGGAGCAGTGATGAAGATACTTTGAAGTAACTTACATTTTACAGGTTTTTGAGGCAAGGATTGATACTTAGCTGTTCCTTGAAAATTAAATTAACACTTGCTGAATTGTACTTTGCTGTCCTGTACCAAAAAGAATCCATAAAAGCATGTTTTTAGATATATCTTTGATTCTCTTCTCTTTTTAGGTATGGATGAACGAGGAGGTACAACATCTTGGGGAACAAGTGGTCAACCAAGTCCTTCCTATGATTCATCTAGAGTAAGTTTGCTGCTCAGCCCTTGATTAAAACTGTAACTGGGCAGACTAATTTCTTTCATATATGCTCTGTTTCTTATGAGAAGTGAAGATTAATTTATTTTCATGGAAGTATAGTAGAATACCCATTAATTTTATGATAGACTTAATTCTTTTTATAAACTCTCAAACTTTGGAGATTTATTTTGTACAGTTAAATTTTCTTGGTGTTATTTTTGCACCTGGACTGTCTACAGTACTCTTTACTAAAGAGCTTGGAAAGCCTAAGTGCTCTCCAAATGTATTTAGCCATTTTTCTTTATGTGTTGTTTATTTGCTTTGTGAGATGGCAGTGGCTTTCAACATACCAACTTCTAGCCTTTTTCCCTCGTCCTTGTTCCAACAGTCTTCAGCCCTTTGCATCAGGAATAACAGCCCTGCCTCTTTGAAGCATATCAAAACAGACATAACTGATGACATTCCTTGGTTGACAATTAAGAGAAAATAGGACAAGCTAACTTTGTACACACTGAGATCACAAGGTTAAAGCCTTTTCCAGCAAAAAAAAAAAAAAAAAAAATTAACAAAACTTTATAAAATTAGATCAGGAGATGGAAAATTAGATCAAAGAATTGTAATAAAATTAAACACTCTGCTCCCAGACTCCCGGTAAACTGGTGAGGTTAAGAGAGACTTTTCCAGGCCGAGTGCAGTGGCTCATGCCTGTTATTCCAGTATTTGGGGAGGTCAAGGTGGCTGGATTGCTTGAAGTCAGAAGTTTGAGACCAGCCTAGCCAACATGGTGAAACCCAGTCTCTACTAAAAATAGAAAAATTAGCCAAGGTGTGGGGTAGGCACCTGTAGTCCCAGCTACTCGGGAGGCTGAGGTAAGAAAATTGATTGAACCCGGGAGGTAGAGGTTGCATTGAGCAGAAATCATGCCCCTGGACTGAAGCCCAGGCCACAGATTGAGGCTCCGTCTCAAAAAAAAAAAGGAGAGCGAGACTTTTCCAAAAGGCCATACTTTGAATGAATAAATTTCTCATTTCTCTGAAAGACAAGCGTAAAATTTAGAGGTAGTTAACCGTAGAAGTAAATTGCCTTAATGTGAAGAAAACTGAATTTGTGATTGAAACAAATAGTCTCAGTATGAATTACACAAGTTTGCACTGAAAAATGCCAGGCAGGCATTGTGGCTCATGGCTGTAATCCCAGCAGTTTGGGAGGCCGAGGTGGGTGGATCATGAGGTCAAGAGTTGGAGACCATCCTGGCCAACCTGGTGAAATCTCGTCTGTATTAAAAGTAGAAAAATTACCTGGGCATGGTGGTGTATGCCTGTATTCCCAGCTACTTGGGAGACCGAGGCAGGAGAATTGCTTGAAGTGGGGTGGCAGAGGTTGAAGTGAGCTGAGATTGCTCCACTGCATTCCAGCCTGGCGACAGAGCAAAAATGCTGAGTTAAAATACCTTTTGTTGTTGTTGTTGTTGTTGTTGAGACTGAGTCTCACTTCTTTGCTTGTACTGGAGTGTAATGGCGTGATTTTGGCTCACTGCAACCTCTGCCTCCCGACTTCAAACAATTCTTCTGCCTCAGCCTCCCCAGTAGCTGGGGTTACAGGCATGTGCCACATGCCCGGCTAATTTTTGTATTTCCTTTTTAGTAGAGACAGGGTTTTACCCTGTTGGCCAGGCTGGTCTTGAACTCCTGACCTCAAGTAATCCACATGCTTCAGCCTCCCAAAGTGCTGAGATTACAGGCGTAACTCACCGTCCCTGGCCAAAATACCTTTTGAAACACTGGGTTTTACTGTTGTATTTGGCTGTGGCCTATGTTTAATTTATTTTAAATCCTTTGGAAAGAACTGGGATAGTCATATGGAATCCAAAAAGATATTTAAAAGGCTGGTAAAGGTGGGTTTTTGTGTTTCCTGTTTGGGAATCAGAGATTGAGAAAGCTACATTGTAGTATAAAGAGCCCTATGCTGAGTACATCAAGACTTGGGTTTTACTATCAACTCTGTTGTGAACCAGCCATTTAATCTTGGACACATTATTTTTGTCTCAAGGCTACTTAAACTGGGAGGGTACTTAATTAAACTGGTTCTTGTCTAAATTTCCTTCCACTCTTAAAAGTTTCTGATTCTTAGAGTAATGTTATGAATATGTGAGGTAGGATCCAGTTTAGATTTTGAAGGTAGGAGTTTTATGTACTGGGAAACTTAAAATACTATTTATTAATATTGGATTATTTTTTTCAGAGGCTTGAGTTACTTTGTAATAACATGTTATTTCTTAGAATGCATAAATGATGCCTGAGTGCCTTATATTTATCTCTTTTTCAAGTCCCCCTGCCTTTGAGTGCTGCATAGGATTTTAGAAGAAAAAAACATATTAATGTATCCAAATACTTATGTAATGTATGCTCTTGAAATTAAGTTTACCTTCAGAGATGGAATCCAAAGCAAATCTTGCTTATTTTTTTGCTATTTATAGGTCAAATGTGAAATGCTGTATTTTATTCTTTATTTATTTTTAGTGTATATTATGTACAGTAAGCAGTTAAATTATAATAAGCTAATTTTCATAGAACTGTAGAACCACGCATGTATTTCTGCCTGTCTACTGAGAGATCAGATAGAGTGGATTTAATACTACCATTTATTTTTGTTCCCATTGAAATCCACTCTTCCACTAATTTTTCTTCTTCTATCCTAGTTATTGTCTAACTCTGAAAGGTTTGGTGAGATAGTTAAGAGGTTTTTGGTGTTGTCTTCAAACAAAAATTTGGATCCAATTTAAAGTTATTATTCCCCTTAATTCTTCTTGCCAAGCAGAACTGTATGGTTGTCTTTGAAGCCTCCGTCAGTACTACTTTATAGGAAAATTATCAGCTTTTGGGGTTTCATCTTTTAACATCATTCACCATCTAGATCATTTTTTTCATAATCATAAGCATAAATGTGTATAATTGTGTTAATAAGAATATCAGCTAATGAACTTCACTCTCTTATTTCAGTATTATGGAATTTCTTAAATTCCTATTTAAGTACATTGAGGTTCTTAAATTCACGAATAAATATGGATGCTAAAGACTAGTTTTGACTTTAGTTAAAAATGTGTCAGCTTAAACTTTAATGAAATTACAGATACTTCTGTACAAATCATGTACATGAAATTTATTTAGACTTTATTATATTGTACAAATATTACATTTCCATCAGCAAATTGCATTATTTAAAAATAATTTGATTTTCAGTAACATCATTAAATAGAAATTTTTTATTTTACTTTTTATAAAATTTGAAAACGCTTAATAGGTAAAAAAAAAAAGGGGGGTATTAGAAACTACAAAATGATTAATTTATTGGAGATACAAAATACATGCTTTAAACTTAAATGCATTGAACTATCTCAGCTGCCATTGCATATGCCCCTCCTATTCTCGTGCAAAACTGTAAGGGAGAGACAATAAGTTCTTAACAATAATATGAAACCATATTTGGCAGATGAACCCTATAAATTTTATATAACTATATGTTACTGTATGAAAGTAGTTACACAAAATCATGTTGATTGAACTTACTTTTTATCTAATACTTTTTCAAGGGAAATTTTTGCTATGTATACTATTTGCCTTATAGGGTTCTGACTTAAATTGTAAGATACCATTCTACTCTAGCCTTGATGCATAAATGAGCTTCACCTGAGTTATGAAATTAAGTGATCACAAACTTTTCATCTTTGTTAGGCTTATACCCATTCTTTCAGAATTAGGGAAAGTCACTGTAGCACAGCCCCAGTCTGTGTTTCTGCCCTGCTTTTACCAAATCCATCAGAAAAGTAGCCTCACAGTGTAGAAGTAGTTAAGTTTCTAGTTATCAGAAACCCCTACAGCAGACCATTCAGTGAAGAGGTTTTGCTAGGTAGACATAAAAATAGACATTGTACCTAGTGGTTATAGAAGAAATGGTAGGCATGGTCAGCTCTCCTAGGAAATGTAGGTTTCACGTATCTTATGTGTGTCTCAACATCTTTGAGACACCCAGAGGGAACAAACATTTGTGTTTTGTAAGCTGCAGACATTGCTACTTTTGTTAGAGTCCTGATTTCTGCACTCTTCATCTGCTGCCCACCTGTGCAGAGAGAACACACACACACATGAACGTATAGATAGAATCATGTTGCAGATAGCTCTTCCAGTTTTAGAAATTTGTGAATGTCGTGATCAAGGTGACACACCAGAGACTGAAAGGAGCAATTAAAATCTCAGGTAGTTTAGACATGGGCAAGAGCTCTAATTAATGAGTTTGTTCCCTCCCTCCCTTGTTTTTTATTCTTTATTACATGGAAATGTTGGTTCTACCAGGCATAAAGGCCAGAGAATATTGTGGTTGTTCTTGTTCACTAAAGTGTTAATGACTTATTCTAGTTGCAGATTTTGTTTTTCTCTTCAGAAGGCTGTACTTAAGAGCACAGACTGTGAAATCATACTGCTTGGGTATGAATCATAACTCTGCCACTTAATACCTGGACAAGTTATTTAAATTTAGTGTACTTCAGTTTACTCATCTGTGAAATGGGGATAGTGATAACTGTTTCATGAGGTTTTTGAGGATTAAATTAGGCAATATGTGGAAATTGCATAGATCAATGTCTGATATGTGGTGAGTGCTATGTAAGTGTTGGCTTTAAACCTATGTATCTCAGAATTCATCTACTAGATCTATATTTAACAGTTACACAAATTAAAATGCAAGGATACATTTGTAAATATACTGTATTCTAAGTGTAATAAATAAGAATTATTTACTGACTCAGTCATGCTTAATCTACTTTTATTTCTTTTAAATATATGAAGGACATAAATAAAATCAATTTTTCTTCTACTTCAACTGTTCATGTCTTTCTTGAGAGGGGAAAGCAATAGTCTCTTCCTGCCAAACTTGGATATAAAAGTTTTCAATCTCTCTAGTACAACACCTTATACATAATGGGTGCTCTATACGTGTTTGCTGGATATAATCAAATTGGGGAACAGTCATTAGATTTACTAGATTAATTGGGCTGGGAGGTTGAGGAAGGAAAGAATCAAAGTTGATTTAAAATGAAGTTTGAAGTAGGTGGTGGTGGTATTAATGCTATTAAGTGATTTGGAAACTTGTACTGTGGAAAAGTTATTTCACTTCTATGTATCTTAGTTTTCTGATCTCTAAAATTATGATAATTTTACATACATTTTATAAGGGTTTGGTGAAGATGAAATGTAATAATAGGTATAAAGTATTTCATTTATATAAATGAAAGCTGCTATTACCATTATTTATAATAATTTCAAGTACATTTATGAAAATGTTATATTTCTTGATGTACAAATTGTTTCTAGAAGGTTGTGTAGTTATTTGAGTTTGTGGAAATTTCAAGAGGCCATGTTATCTTGATTTCTCTGCTTTTTAAACTGTGTTAGCCAACCTAAGCCAACCTGTAGAGTGAAATATTGAGTAACGTTGAGGTTTAGGAACTGCGGCAGGGCTCAGGAGAGAGAAGAGTATATTGATACTCTCTAAGATACAGAGTTGGTCATTCGTTAATTTAAAATATAGACTTGAGTTTATTAGTAGGAAACCACCGCTAGGAATTACATTCATAGGCACCATCAGCGATCAAGAATTGGCATTTTAATTATGAGCATTTTTCAGCCTATATATAATTTATTATCTTAGTTATTTTTTGAAAAGAAGCAACATTATATTGAGTAGAGTTTGGGGGCTTTTTAAAAAAATAAATTGTTAAATTTCCACTGTGGTTTTCTCTTCTCTCTGTACTGTGGCTTGCAGAATGAAACAGTCATTTATCTTTTTGCTCTTTCTTCCCTCTGTTTTACAGTATCATAGAATTTTCAAAACTGAAAGATTCATTGGCTATTTATATTCTTTCTCTTTATTTCATACATGAGGAAACTGAAACACAGCATTTGAGATTTAGCCAGGTGTAGATTTGTGCTGTATGTAGAGATTTGGTTAGGCTATATGACTAGCAAATGACAGCCTCTGGTATGACAGAGCTAAGATATTCTGAATCTTATGTTAGTGCTTTTTAAACCCTTTAGTACTTCCCAACTCAAAAAAGAACTTTACATTTTCTGCCCTATACTGAAGGAATGGGAGAAGAGAGAGGAGAAAGGTGAAAAGAGAAGAGGATCTGCAGCTGATAAAAGAGGGCATGGGACATGATATGATACAACAGTTTACCTAACAAGTATAGTATATTGTGAGGTAGAATAGCATAGAATTTAAGAGCTTGAGCATTAAAATAAAGCTCTCTTAGGTTCTATTTCTGCCACTTCTACCTTCTCACTTTGTGGCTCTGGGCAAGATCCATTCCGCCCTCCCTCCCTCCCTCCCTGCCTTCCTTTTTTGATGGAGTTTTGCTCTTGTTGCCCAGGCTGGCGGGCATTGGTGCCATATCTGCTCACCACAACATCTGCCTCCTGGGTTCAAGCGATTCTCCTGCCTCAGCCTCCTGAGTAGCTGGGACTACAGGATGCACCACCATGCCTGCTAATTTTTTCTATTTTTAATAGAGACAGGGTTTCTCCATGTTGGTCAGGATGGTGTCGAGCTCCCAACCTCAAGTGATCCGACCACCTCAGCCTCCCAAAGTGCTGGGATTACAGGTGTGAGCCACCGCGCCCTGCCAAGTTACTTCTTTTTACCTTAATCTGCCTTCCTTTTTTCTTTTTGATTAAAAGGAGGTGGGTACTAATAATTACCTCACTAAAGTTTTGGGCTTGCACTTTTTAGTGCAAAGGGGAAAACCAGTTGTGTGGTGATGATTTAGCTTTAAAATACTTGATTTAGCTGCTGCATATGGCTCAGCACAAGATAATTTCAGTTTTTTTTTAATTAAGGGATAATAATAGGTATGTTCTGAGGCTTTTTGTTTTAGTACGTGCTATGACTTCTGATACCTATAGCAATAAAGGGATATGAGGATTCAGTTTATTTAAAAAGCACCAGCAGTGGTCATTTCACAGACCAGTTGTGAAAAATACACATGGACAGCAGCCTTATAGACCCAGCTAGGTTGAAAATGAAAATATGTGGGTATAAGGATTTAAGTATTTCTCCAGTCTTTAAAAGTTCATAGACAAAGCCCTAGATTGGGGACTTGGGATAAGGGAAACAAAAATAAATAAAAACTCAATGAAAGTAAATATACAGCTTTCAGATTCTATGGAAACTAAAGTCAGCCTATAATATTATCTGGAAGAGATTAATGGCATTTCCCTTGCAAATCCTGGACCATTCTTGCCAGATATAGCTAAAGGGAACTTTAATTTTGTTTAGTGCTCTCTCCATTCCTAACAGGTATTTATTATTTGTTCATTAATGTGGAAGAGCTTGGCTAAGAACCTCTCTGTTGTTTGGAGGTAGTGAGTTAGAAATAGGGTAAGAGAACCTTGGTTTCTCTAATGCGCTGTCTATACAAAAAACACAGAGGTCATTCTGACCTCAGCAGGGTCTTACTGGCTGGAGGTTTAGAAAGAACTGGTAGGTAGTTTATTTACATTTGACAGCAGATGCCTTAAGAGTGTATCTGTGGGCAGAGGCAACCTGTAGTTTTCTTCTTCCAGCAGAGCCCAGTAGCATAAGAACAGTATAGTTTACCTGCTTTTAAGTAGATGGGACTTACCATGGTCCTCCAGTTTTAAGATGCTGAGATGTGTAAATGCATTCAGTTTCTTAAATGTTAAAGATGAATAAACATATATCTTAGAGTTCAGGAAATATGCTTAAACATGTCAGTCATATTTGCCTAAAGAGTTACTTTTTACGCTGGGTGTGGTGGCTCACACCTGTAATCCCAACACGTTGGGAGGCCAAAATGCGAGGATTGCTTGAGCCCAAGAGTTGGAGACCAGCCTGGGCAACAAAGTGAGACCACCTCTCTACAGAAAATAGAAAAAAAATTAGCTGGGCCTGGTGGTGTGCACCTGTGGTCCCAGCTAGTCAGGAGGCTGAAGTGGGAGGATTGCTTGAACCCAGGGGTTGAGACTGTAGTGAGAAAAAAAAAAAGTACTGGTTCACACCTGTAATCCCAGGACTTTGGAAAGCTGAGGCAGATGGATCACTTCAGCCCAGGAGTTTAACACCAGCCTGTGCAACATGGCAAACCTGCTACAAAAAAATTTTTTTTAGCCAGGTGTGGTGGTTTTGACTGTAGTCCCAGTTACTTGGGAGGCAGAGGCAGGAGAATCTCTTGAGCCTGGGAGGCGGAGGTTGCAGTGATCTGAGATTGCACCGCTACACTCTAGCCTGGGTGGCAGAGTGAAATCCCATTAAAACAAAAAAAACAAAAAACAAAAAAAAAACTTTTGTAATTCTTTTAAGGCAGGAGTGGAGAAGCTATAATTAGGCAGCAAATAATTAATTACCAAAATGATTTTATTGGTTATCATGGGATTCCAGAGGAGGGAGTGATTACTTTGGATGGTCAAGAAAGACTTAATAGACTGTTACAGGACAGATAACGTTTGAATAGGGCCGGAAGAAAGTCTCAAAATGTGGATTGAGGGAAACAGTACAGTGGTCTCATCACAGAATTCAGTATATAGTAAATCAGCTTACTTTGTAGCTAAATAGTATGAGATAAGGAAGATAACATTTCTGTAGAAAAAACATTATCTATTCTTTGGGAGCCAATTAAAAATAGATTTTATACACAAAAAAGTTTTATAAGTATTAACTTATTGTGATATGAAGAATGGATCCAAGGTGAAAGAGTGACAGAAAGTAGGATGATCTGGAAAGATGGTACATAGACCCATTCATAATGAAATAAGACTTGGATTAGGATAAGGAGTCAGATTGCAAAGTTATGTAAGAAATTTCACAAAGGACAAAACAGAAAACTGATACAATTAGGTGACTGTGAAAAATATAAAATCATATAGACTCACTTCACCCACAACATGATAGCTCCTGAATTAAACTTCATGTGTTTTATTTAGACTTTGCCAAGTTAGCTATGGTTGTATTAAACCAGATTGTTTGATTTTGATAAATAGTTTTCCTTATATTAATACACGGGAAAATCGAGTTGTGTGAATAAAGAAATGTAAAATAGCTTTTATTCAGTTGTCCCATTTGTCACTGATGGGTAATAAAGGTTAGTGTTACTTTTTCTTCTGCAGTGTAGATATTTTCTCAAAATTGTGTATTTGCTATTGTTTTTATTTATGAAGGGGAAAAATATATAATTTTTTTTAGCTACTAGGAGTTCAAATACAGTAATTAGAAAGGACACACAAATTTTGAAATAGTATTTTATGCCTCTTGATCTCAGGTACAGTACACGAGATGAAGCAGTTAAATAGCAAAGCAAGACAGAAGGGACAGAGAATTAAAGTAAGTGTTTTCTATATATTGCATCTATGTTCCCATTAATCTCTGTTTTGTTATGTAACTGCTCCTTCTGAATGTTCTGAATGTGAAGAAAGCTATGAGTAAGAAAAGGGGTGTGTTTTAAAATTAGGTTTAAATAAAGCCATAAAAGTAAAATGTTTTTACTCTAAGTAAGAAAAGGGGTGTGTTTTAAAATTAGGTTTAAATAAAGCCATAAAAGTAAAATGTTTTTACTCTAAGTTCTGTTTGAAACAGCACCTGCCTGTAAATTATAACTAAATGTTTTTGGATAAGAAAAAATTGGGTTGTGATGATGTAAGTGCCTTTAAATCTCTTGCCAGCAAATAAGTGAAAGAAAGCACATACTGATCAGATTGCCCATGTTTCCATTTTAAACCAATTAAAGCTTCTATTTTTTTCAGACTAGCCTTTCTTCCTGGGAACAACACTTACTGAGATGCTTTGCTGTACATCTTTTTAGAAAGAACCTTCATGTCAGTTTCTCACTTTGCTGTAATTAGTAGGCCCATGAAATAACATCTTGATCAGGACTCATCTAATCTTTATAGTTCTCTTTTTTAATCATCTAATTGTTGAGATTTTACGGTTCACAAGTAAAAATCAAAGCATATTAATCTTTGAATCTTTATGTCCCTTTTTGTAGTTGTTGAGGTCTTACTTTCTTGACAGCCTGTTTAAAATTTTTTTCCCCCTAAGTCTGGAGATTGCTTATTTGTGGAAATAAAAAGTAGGGTAAATTATGACTGAAGATTTTTTTGGACCCACTTAGGTTTTTAAATTAATAGGAATGAAATCATAACCAGTGTTTGTCACAATTTAGCTTACAGACTTTCACATGTTACCTGCGTTGATCTTCACACCAGCTCACCAAGAAGCCATTTTTAAAATCCTCTCCATTTTAGAGGTGAGGGAATTGAAGCTCAGAAAAGGTAGATAACTTACCAGATATTAAATACTTAGGACTTTACCCAGGCTGACTCTAATTTATTGTTCCTTTCTACTATGTTGTGTTTGCCAGATTATAAAAGAGACCCCCAAAACAGTTGTTTCTACTTGTACAGGACTTTAAGGGCAGAATCTCTAGAAGGTTTAAGATAGTAATACTGCCATCTTACTTCTTAAAAAAACATTATTTACATTTTACACATTTAAAAAAATGAGCCATAGGATGAATCAGACAGGTTTGCTGCTAGTTTTCACCACTCTATTTTACCTTGGACAAGAGAGTTAATTTCTGAGCCTCAGATTTCTCATCTGCAAAGAGATTTTTCTCATAGGAAGTAGGCAAGAATTAATAGGGAAAGTTTTATACAGTATTTAGCTCATATAGAAATATACACATTGTTCTTTTTACATTCTCATGAGAAGTTTCGAGCCCATTTTGATTAAAAAAAAAAAAAAAAAACTCTGTTAGGAATTTTTCACATTTTGGATGGTCCTTGGAGAGGCAGCTGTTTTGAATTCCCGGAGTATATCCTGAAAAGATGATGGACTGTTAGGATTTTTAAATGCCCAGCAAGACGTTTTTCTGTTTGCTTGTTTTGAGACAGGATCTTGCTCTGTTGCCCAGGCTGGAATGCAGTGGCACAATCATAGCTTACTGCAGCCTTGACCTCCCAGGCTCAAGTGCCTCTCCTACCTTAGCCTCCTGTGTAGTTGGGATTACAGAGGTGTACCACTACACTTGAAAGTTCACTGTATTACAGATCTTGAGATTTGGAGATTACTAGGAAAAAGAAATGGGGTAACTCACATTTTTATGAATGTAAATTTATACAAATCTACATTCTTATAACAGATTGCAGATTAATACATTCTAGGAAAGGAAGAGGATTCAATTCCTCAAATCTGTTTAAAAGAATATGTATCTCACAGTGCATTTAAGAGACCTAAATTAGCTTATGTAGGTCAAAGGATTAGTGTCATCAATAATTGTTAGTTTTTTGTGTCATGTATTTCTGTTGTCATATACTCAAACACTTATTCTGAGAACAAGCTTGAAATATTTCCCTTCAACATACTGAACTGATGCTTAAACCTTCTTATAAAATGAAGTAATTATTTAAATGTCATTTTATATCATAATCAGTTCGTTGCTTTGTGCATGGAGCAGAGCATATTCTGGTGTTTAGGACTAGAAGTTATTTTGTGATTAAGCAATTAAGTGCCAGCTGTCCTGAACCAAATAATCGTCTCCATGTTGTAGTATTGTTGCATCTGATTGAGCTGACTTTTCTGAGTTTTTGCTGTGTATATATTACTCTTGATTTTCCACTGATTTTTGCCTTACTTCCTTAGATCATTTTTCCTTAGTATCTTTTTTCCCTACTTAGAGTTTTGTAGTCTCTTGGGCTTCTGTATGTACGTCTGTGTGTTGTTAACATGGAAACCTTTTCTTTTTCCAACTCCTTTCATTCATGTAGCTTTTACTGAGATTCTACTATTTTCTTGTCACTGAAATTAGTTGGACAAAACAAAAATCATCAGTTAATATTTTATAAACAAAAGGAGTCCTCATTTTTATGGGAAAAACAGAGATTATTGTAGTGTAAAATGATAAAAGCTATGATAACGGTGGCCTAGGGGAGAGTAAAAGTCCAGAAATAGAAGGAATATTTGCTTATGAAACCTCCAGGGCATATTGTAAACCACATGAAAATGATAATATGTTTTGTAATACAAGGAATGGAGAATTTAAGCCTGAGACTTCTTTCATTAGACTAATGAACTTGGTCAAATGGGTCGTTTTTCTGGACATGACATGAGGTATATATTTTTTTTTATTTGAGACAGTGTCTTGCTCTGTTGACCATGGTAGAGTACAGTGACACAATCATGGCCTACTGCAGCCTTGACCACCTGGGCTCAAGTGATCCTCTACCTCAGTCTCCCAAGTAGCCGCAACTGTAGGCCTGTGTCACCATGTCTGGCTATTTTTTGTAGAGACAGGGTCTCAGTTTTGTTGCCCAGGCTCTTACCAAACTCCTGAGCTCAAGTGATCCTCCTGCCTTGGCCTCCCAAAGTGCTGAGATAATAGGCATGAACCACTGCATTTGTCTGGGCATCAGATTTCTAATGTGTAAAACAAAAATTTTGAGTAAGATCATAGTTTCTGAAACTCTGCTTAATAGGCTATTAACAAGCAGTGTACAAATACAGAGCTTCGTGGTCCAAAACATTTATGTATTATTGAATTAAAATTAAATAGGCTTTTTTGTTATTAGATTTCTCAGTTTTTAATAGGTTATAGTAAATTATAAATCTTTAAGAAAGGAATAGAATAAATGTCTTCCCACATTTTTTTTTCCATTATAGAATTCCCTCCATAGCACTTAAGGAATTTAGTTTGCTAGTAGCAGTCTCAAGAAATAGTAAGTTAGGCGCTGTAAACCTTTAAGTCTTAACTTAGATCTGTGATCCATTGTGAGTTTGTTTCTGTTCAAAATGAGAAATCAGAGTCAATTGTTAATTTTTTTAAATAAGGCTATCCAGTTTGCCACCACTATTTGTTGAAAAGATTTTTCTTTCCTCCCATTGAGTTAACTTGTTATCTCTGTTAAAAGTCTCTTAACCATATATATGAGGATCAGTATCTGGGTTCTATATTCTGTTTTATTGATTTTATCTTGACACCAATGCCATAACTGTCTTGATTTCTGTACCTTTAAAATAAATCTTGGTATCAGGCAATATAAATCTTCCACCTTGTTACTCTGTTTCAAAATTGTTTGAACTATTCTGTGTTCTTTGCATATACACTGAAAATTTTAAAACCAGTGTGTCAGTTTCTATGAAGCTGTGTGAGTTTGCATTGAGTATGTAGATCAGTTGGAGGGGGAAATTAACATTGTGCAGGCTTTTGATTCATACTACGATATATTTCTATATTTACGTCTTTACTTGCCATATATATGGGTTTTTTCTTTTTTGGCAAAGTTTTGCTATAGTGCCCAGGCTGGAACGCAGTGATGTATTCTGTGTTAGTATTTTTAGATAGTTTTTAGTGAACAACTTCTGTTTAATTTAATAACTAAATATTTCATAATTTTTGATGCTGTTATAAGTATTTTTATTTGCAATTTTTGCCTCATTGCTAATATATAACACAGTTGACTTTTGCATATTGACCATGTGTCCTGAAATCTTGCTAAACTCACTGGTTGTGGTAGCTTTGTTGTACATTCTGGAGGATTCTGTTTGAACAATGTGTTGTCCGCCAATTATGAGAATTTAACTTTTCCTTTCTAATACAGATTTTTTTCCTTATGGAATTGGCTATAATTTCAAGTATGATGTTGAATAGATGTGATTAAGAGTGGACTTGGTTCTTGATGTTAGGAATGAGCAGTCTTTTGCCATTAAGCATGATGATTGCTATAGGTTTTATTGATGTGATTTATTAGATTGAGAAAGCTCCTTTGTAAATCTAATTCATTGAGAGTATTTAAGAAAAATTGATGTTGAGTTCTGTAAAAGGTTTTTTTCTGCATCTGTTGAAATGGTCAGATGATTTTTCCTTTTTAGTGTGTTACTATAGGAATTGTATTGATTAATTTTTTAAAAAATACTAAAGCATTGTTGCATTCCTGGGATAACTAGTACTGGGTTATTATGTATTGGCATTTTTTAATTGTCTGATTTAATTTGCTAAAATATTAAGAATTTTTACATCTAGGTAATATTGATCTGTAGTTGTTTATTTATTTTGAGTTGGAGTCAGGCTGGAGTGCAGTGGCGCAGTCTCGGCTCACTATAACCTCCACCTCACAGGTTCAAGTGATTCTCCTCTCAGCCTCCTGAGTAGCTGGATTTTTTACAGGCACCTGCCTCTACGCCAACCTAATTTGTATATTTTTAGTAGCGACAGGGTTTCACCACTTTGGCCAGGCTGGTCTCGAACTCCTGACCTCAAGTGATCTGCATGCCTCGGCCTCCCAAAGTGCTGGAATTGCAGATGTGAGCTACCATGCTCAGCAGATCTGTAGTTTTTTTTTTTAAACTTTCATTTGTACTTTCTTTGTAAGAATTTGTTACCAAGCTAATACTGGCCTAAAATAATGAGTTGAGAAGTATTATTACTTCAAATTTATTGACAAGCTTGTTAATAATATTTTTTTCTTTTTTCTAATTTTTGTATTAGTTACCTGTTGTTAACTACATTACCACAGACTTAAATAACACATTTATTGTCTCATCTATGAGATGGGGGAAATATAACATTCAATATATAGGTTAATAGAGATTAAATTAGCTGACACAATGCATGGAAGTCCTTAACCCAGTGCTGGCATGTAGTATGTACTCAGTAAAACTTAGTGGTGATGATCAAGAAGACACCAGAGGTGTGCTTATTGACCCTTTATTTTCCAGTTATCAATGTGTTTCATTTTGCTTTACGGCATTCTTTAGCAAATCTTAATGCTACTTCTTCTGCCTGCCTAACAGTATTTGTTCTGATTTTGATGTTCCCATTTGAAGCTGTGCTGGTATATTACCATCCTTTAAAGTATCCATATAAAACTCAGCAAATTTAACTTGTAATTTTGCAGACTGACTTGTACTTCATTTAAATTTTTACTGGTTATTATCATTCTGCCTGTCAGACTACTAGGGAGTCCAGTAGCACTAATCAAACTTTGGAAGCTGTAAGGTAGTACATACACCTCAGGCCCAGACCTCATGAAAAGGTTACTCATTTTATTAAAATATTTTCAGATAATGTCTCTCTTTTCTTTTGAACTGTGAGCTAGCTCCTTGAAGGCAAAAACTTTTGTTTATTCTTGCATCCTGTTATCTGGCACAATGCTTATTATGTTATGGGCAACATTACACATATATACATATGCATTGTCACACTTCCATATGCATATTTTTATCTCTTTAATTTCATAAGTAACTACATTAACATAATATGAAAAGATAGGTTAAAAATAAGATGAATAATGAAGAAGAAAATGGGGGGTAAAAATTTAGAGAAGGTAAGATGAGAAGATGAAGTATCAAAAAGCACACCTGGCATTTATGGTAGAGATTGATAGTATGCATTGAAAATATTAGAACTCAAAGCAGACAGAAAATCCTTTCTGGTTATTGCTGCTGATGAAAACCATCACATTTGATCACATAGATAATTCATTTTGTGTCACAATTAACTTTAATATTAAAATGGCTCGTCTCCCAATCTCTCTTAGGAAGTGTATAAAAAAAGAAAGGTAATACTGTGACTTGTTGTTTTCAAAGGAGTGCTAGTCTTCTATGTAAGTATCTGAAAATTTTATATTAGGTGCAAATGTAATTAACTCAGTTTTGTAAGTATCTGCAGCGTTTGTGTTGGGTGCAAATATAGTAAAGCAATATCAGTTTGGACTACATGTCTGAACTGAAGTGCAATTTTACTTTTTAGGAAATAACTTTTTAAAAAACTTTTATTTACATATATTAGCTGAAACTATTCCAGTAAAGTTAAGCCACTTAAACTTGTTTCACAGTTTACATATACACATCAGAATAGAGTTTTTCTCTGGTACTGGATCAGATAGCTATTTCTTTGATTGTGTACTAAGTGAAAATGCTGACTTGCATTTTCATACCGTGTTACATGAAGAATACAATTTTTAACACTAGAATCATGGCCATAGAAGGAGATGCTTCTACTGAGAAGCATTAAAAAATCCATGTGAATTGCTGGCAGAGTAGATTCACTTCCACATCTCATGTTCACTCCAGGATACAAATCCATGCCTTTTGGTAGAATAGGGACCGGAGTGTAACAGTAGTTCTTTTTCTGCTTTCATTTTTTGTACATTCGCATAGTTTGATTAGCTCAATTAACCTAAGATAAGAGTCAGTATATCTGGACACGTGAATAGCCACAAAAGCCCTCCATTCACATTCAGTGTATGTTTCTCACCCTGGTAAGCGAGTAACTCCTGGTGGTGGTTACTCAGCCTTGTTCTCTAATGTGGATAGAGAAGAAAATGCTTTTTCCTACTTATTTTTTAAATGAAGGGAGACTGACAACCATGCCGAAGTAAGTAAAACGGTCTTTAGTTACAAAAGTGCTATGTAAGTGGGAGAGTAGTGTATTTAGAATTTAATTCCTTTGATCCTTGTAGCAGTAAGGGCTAACCTGAAGAGACATTTTCTTTAAATACATCTGTAAAGTATTAACATATTAATAGGAAGACTCACAGATTCTAAAGCTGTGATTTGGGGATATTTAAAGCGACTTAAAGATCATTTGAAAAAATGCTTTCTCAAGTTGAAACAGCAGTTTTCTAGAAAAATAATGCAGATGCTTTTTCAAATTGAAAAATTGCAAAAGTTAAAAATGAGAAATTTTTTCAAATCCAGAAGAAAGCTGGTAAGTTACTTCACTAAGCTGCTCATTTAAAATAGAAGTCTCTATTGACAGGATTATATTTTAGTTTTAAGAAGCCAATTTATCATTAAAAGATTATCTCTAAAAGTTAGATTTTGTATATCTAATATACTCTACCGCTCATAACCTGATAGTGAAACCTTTCTGTGTTTCAAAGGGAGTTCCAGCATTTCAGCTGCTGAGCACTCTACAAGAGAAACTGTATACTGTACATCAGAAAACAGGGGTACTGTCTGCCTTTGATGTTAAGTAGAAATGAAAACTTCCTTCATTGTCCATTGTTTTTTGGGATATTCACATGGCACTTGTGTCTTTAGCCAGATAATCACTGTCAGTTTCAGAGGTCTAGGAATTGAGGAAGGGGTTAATAGGTCTGTCTCTTAACAAGTCTTTTTGCATTCAGTTGCTATTTCTAGGAAGTTTCAGGGCTGCAAAACAAATCAGAGTCCTTAAGGAAGACTAGTGCCTCCTGTGATGCTGTTTCTCTGATTGAACATTCAACTGATGTTGAATTTTGGTGTTTGACCATGAAGATTTTGATATATATGTGAATAATTACCTTTTCTGCAATTGTCAATGCATTACAGCTAGGCCATTCAGATGCGTTTTATTAGAATAGAGTTACATAGCCTTTCCCATTTAATTATAATGAATATTGATTCTTAACTATAATTGCCAAATCATTATCATAAACTTTATCTAACATAAGGGCACTCAACTGCTGGCTCTAATGCTGTAGAAATTTGCCTTTAGGTTTTTTGAGGCCTCTGTTTGCATTCTCCATGGGAATTCTCCTAGCGTCCCAGAAGACTACTGTACCTTATTCCCACCTTGGGCAGGAGAAAAGTTCTGCAGGAGATAAAATTGTCTGCAGTAGATGTCCACTTAGCAGCAGAGATTTTTCTATTGCCCATTTTGTTTGTGGCTTCATCAGAGTCCCCCAGTCCAAACAGTTCACTAAAGCTTTTATGGCTGCCTCCACTATTTTGGGCACAATTTGCCAAACTGGGTAGTTAAAAATTTGGGGGGGGGGGGTTTGTTTGTTTTGTTGTTGCATTTTCCTATTTTCATTCCTCTATCACTTATGAATTGCTGTTTGAACAAATTTATTCTTCATTTTGTGTGGCTTCAGCCTATCATTGAGCCATTCAATTCACGATAATTCTAGGGACGAGCAGTTATTACTAGAAAGGCAACATTGCATGGTAGGCTCTGGACAGAAAGCCTGAATTGAAACCCTCATCCTGCTATTAACTGTTAGACTTTCGGTGAACTGTGTAAAATTTCTGTGCCTCTTTCCTAATTTGTGGAATGAGAATAATAGTAATTAATTCGTAGTGTTATAAAGATTAAATGAATAAAGCCTTTAGCCCAATTTCTGGCAAATGGTATCACCAAATGTATGCTCATGCTATTATTATTGTTATTACAATTATTATTTTTGAGACAGAGTCTTGCTCTGTCACCCATGCTGGAGTGACGTGCTGGATCACTGGCACAATCTCAGCTCCTTGCAGCCTCCGCCTCCTGGGTTCAGGTGATTCCCCTGCCTTGGCCTCCCAAGTAGCTGAGACTACAGGCACATGCCACTACGCCTGGCTATTTTTTTAAAAAAAATTTTAATTTTTAGTAGAGACAGAGTTTCACCATGTTGGCCAGGCTGATCTTGAACTCCTGACCTCAAGTGATCCACCAGCCTCACCTCTCAAAGTGCTGGGATTATAGGCAAAAGCCACAGCACCTGGTCCATCCGATTATTGTTAATGCGGTTACACAAAACCTCAAAATGGGAAGGATGAATGAAGATTTGGTAACATATTCCTGGAAGGAACCACTGATCTATCAGCCGTGGCTTATCTACTTTTACCTTGAAGGAAATGAATCTAGGCCAGAGATTTCACACATATATGAGAAATGTTGTTTCACTATTATACTTTTAATTGGCACATACCCTTAAAGGTGATTGGCTGAAGTCACAGGGACTGTGTAAATAAATGGCTCATGGTCAACTGCCCTGGCTAGTAACATAATTCAAAAGTACTGTTTTATGGTTCCTACCAAGATACACAGAACTATTTTATAAAAGTCATGAACTATGTATTATTATGGCCATAGGTCAGAATCTATAAAATCAGCAGCAGCCAACCTTGTTGCCAGGACTGTAACAGTCAACACAACACTGGCTATCAAGATAGGATACCAGTGACAAACTAAAAATCTATGGCATTTCTTGCAGATTTTAATCTATTGGTGCCTGGAGTAATGTGTGCCACTTTATAGAAATTTAAGAGGAACTGAAGAGGCTAGCAGAGATTAACTCATTTAACAAATGTGTCTTGAGCATTTTTTATGGCAAAAGACTGCCTTTGGAACCAGGCCAAACCATTTCAGAATGTAGCTACATTAAGAGTTAGGTGAACAGATAAGGAAATGTAATCATGATCGCTTTGCTTTTTACCATTTGAGAAGTGTGTCACAAATTACATACAACTTATAAGGGGATTTTGGAAGCCGCCTTTCATAAGTTTGGTGCTTTCTGTATACAACTTTATGATGCAGTAAGAGATACGAGACTTTCCCCATAAACGATAATTTATTTCTATTCTAGAGGACAGTTTGGCAATATCTAGTAAATTTGAACATGGACATACCCTGTAAACCAGTAATTTCACATTTAGATAATTGACCCCTAGAGAAAATTTTATATAAATTCTCACATAACTACAAGGAGACATATTCCTAAAATGTTTATAACAACCTTATTTATAATAGGGAGAAATTAGAGACAAGCTGAATGTCAATATGGAATATGGATAAATTGTGGTATGTTTATAAATAGAATATTATGTAGGAGTGGCATGTATATACCAGTGCTATGCTTTGTCAGCGTACATCATTCTTATATATTGAATGTTAACTGAGTAAAGGAAAAATGATAGTATTTAGAAACATACAAAATGATGCTATATATCAGTTAGATAATATGCATTAATGAAAGTATTCAATAATGTGTGAAAATGATAAAAAGCAAATTTAGGATAGTGTTTGCTTCTAATGGAAATTAGAATTACATAGGAGTTTAAACTGTACTGGTAATGTTGTATTTATTGAGTTGTGGGCACATGGCTTTTTGTTGTGTACATTTCAATATGTCTGGACTAGTTTAGAAACATTTAAAAATTGAAAGAAAATGTGTCAAGTGTTGACATTTGCATTTCAGTGGAGATAAATTGAGAAATTTTTTTTTTTCCTGCTTAGTTGATACTAATTCTCAATTTTCTCCATTGGATACATGTAACTTTAATCATGTTAAATGAAAAACTGAGAAATAATATATCTTTTAGAAAAACAAACGATTGTTTTAGAAATTTTTGGAAAATATAGACAAGTTAAATGAAAAAATTCTTAGCACTTTTTATAATTGATTTTCTAATCTTTTTGCTCTGGCTCCTGCTGTCTAGTCTGGAATGCAGTGGCATGATATATTGGCTCACTGAAGCCTCTATCTCCTGGGCTTAAGAGATTCTTCCACCACAGCCTTCCAAGTAGTTGGGACTATAGGCGTATTCCACCACATCTGACTAATTTTCCTATATTTTGTAGCAGCAGAGTCTCGCTATGTTGCCCTGGGCTGATGTGATCCTCCCATCTCTACTTCCCAGTGAGCCCCTGCACCCAGCTCTATAAATTTTACAGAAGTTAAGCATTATTACATATTCTTTGCTGCTCTTATCTTTCCCACCTGTTGTTATAAAATAAACATTTAACATATAGGACTGGTATTTTAAAGTTTGAAAATATGTTATCCTCTGAATTTAAGAACATGGTTTTGCTCATTGGCAGATGTTCTCTCTCCTTGCAATTAGTTGTTGCTTCTTAAGCATGGGTTTTAATAAAACTATAGTGTTCCTTATGTTTGATTATTTTAACTGATATTGCAAATATCAGGAAATAATAAAAATTTTAACTGAGCAGTTATATGCTCAGTCGTAATACTGTTGATTTATAGAAGTAGAAGATAGAAGCTTTAAATTATTTTCTTGGGAGGGGAACAGTGACATTTTAACTCTTAATTTTACTGGTTGCATATAGTAGGTGATAGGCAGATTTATGAACGAGACAGTGGAATTATGGTTTTAAAATGTAAGCTCTTTAGGATTTGATGTAGTGCTAGTGGTACTAGAAAAATAAATAATAGGGCTAATATTGTTTTACAGTATACCAGGCCCAGTGACTTACAGGATAATATAAACCAGTTCTTGTCAAACTTCATTTTGTTTATAAATCTCCTTTAAATCTTGTTAAGTAAGATGCAGATTCTGGATTCACTAAGTCTAGGACTCTGCCAGAGCTTCTGCATTTCAGCAGACTCCTAGAATCTGCCAATAAGTCAGTTTTAAGGACCACATTTTTAATACTGAGGATGTAGGTTAGTGCTTGTCAAACTATCTGCAAAAGACTAGCTTTTAAAAAACATTATCTAGTATTTTATGGAATGATACTTCTTGGAAATAAAACAGAGAATAAATGTATAAAGGCAAAGAGAGAAAATTGTATATTAATGTGAATGTAATTTCTCAGTAAACCTTTTACAGGTGTAAAGTCAGTATATTAGTTTAGGATAAACTAATGTTTCCTAAAAAGTGTTTAGATATGTCATACTATATAGTACAGTTTTTAAGGACAGTTTATTTGATACAAATACTTGATCTGTGTGAAGCAGCATCTCGTGTATCCATCATATTTTCTGAATATTCTTGCTATTTCTAAAGGTTTTTGATTTTCTTTTTCCTCCTACCTAAGCCAGTTCAAGACTCACTGTTCATTCTTGGATTAGAGTAATTCTATAACACTACTTAGCATTCATGAATAAAATGTTACCTGAAGAGATTATTCATCCTCTCAACAACAATTTAAGCACCTCATTATATACAAAATTCTGTACTAGTCTCTTTTGGGATTATGAAAAGGAATAAAAAGTTCTTGCCCTGCAGAAATTTATAGACCTGGATGACAGAATCCCATCTCCCCGTTAAGAAATTTTATTATATGTTAGTATTGACCTATTAAAGGATATCAGAACCTTAAAATGCTATTAAGTAACTTTTTCAGATGTCCACCTGATTCATTAACTGGGGCAGTCTTGATTTTTTATTCATTGATTACATTAACAGATATTATTAGTCACCACTGCATGCCCATTAGTGTGCTTGTCCCTTGTGAGAGAGTAGTGAGTGATAGAGACATAATTCCTGCTTTCTGCTAAGAGCCCATTTGTGATCAAGTCAACCCACTTGGCTTTTTTATTGTTGTGTTTGACTGAGAGAGACAGTCACATTCAAGGATTTGTTTTAGAAACTTTAACGTTATTTATCTAGACATTAATTTTGGTAATTTATCATAGGGGATAAGTAAAGAAAGACAATGAGAACACTTTTCTGTCTTTGAAACTTCATTTATTCTTACTTTAAAAAATTTTCATTTTATTAGTATTTCACTTTGAAGCATAACCATTCATTTATATCCAAGCCTCTTCCAGAGCTTTCTGGTAGCTTATGGGTTTTGGGTGATTCTGCTGAGTTTTTGCTCACTTAGAGGCTATAGGATTTCAGTAATTCATGGGATATCTTGTAGCTTTTTGAATACCAGAAACTTGTGGATACTTGTTTAATCCAGTTAGGTAAGCTAGTTTCTTATTACCCTTCTTTCTGATAGTTACTGTGAGGTCTGTGGAGAAACCGATTGAACATTTATAGTGTCTAAAACTCAGCAGCACTTTAAAGATTTAGCAGGTAAAACCTCCTCCCATTCCTCTTGTCATTTGTTCAGCACCTGCTATGTATGTGGCAGGCATCATTCTGAAGATGTCATTGTTGGGAGAAAAAGGAAAAAGCATAGGGTTCCTGTACTCTCAGAATTTGTAAGACATAATAATCTCTATCTGGGACAATAATAATGACTAGAGTTTATTATGTGCTTACTATCTGCTGGAAACTTTTCCAAGTGCTACATATATTAACTCATTTAATCCTTTTGTAACAACCTGTGAAGTGAAGGTATTATTATTAGCATCAGCTACATTTTTACAGATAAGGAAACTGAGACAAGAAAGTTTAATATGCCCCATACCACACTGCTTGTATGTAGCAAAGATGGAATTCTCGCCTGCCAAGTCTGGCTCCAAAAATTCCACATTTATCCACTACACTATGCTGTGCAATTATAACAGATAATTATGATTTAATTTAAATGGATAATTAAATAGGCAGTTTTAAAAAGTAGGAGCTGTGCAGTGATGGAATGCTCAATGCTGTGGGAGCACAGAATAAGCCCACCTAATTTGGTGGTGTTAGGGTCAGGGAAAGCTTTCCTGGGAAAGTAATCTTTATTCAAAGAGACTCTGAACCTCTTTTCCTCCCTTAAAAAAAAGCCATTGAAAAGAATTGAAGATTTTTTAAAAAACAGAATTTTAAAAACAGTGGTTTATAATTTTTTTTAACTGATTTTCACACAGAGGAATAACAGGTTTGTAAAACTGTAAGTGTATTCTGAACTGAGATCCTTTGGTGATGATACTCTTTAAATTGGATGAGATAAAATTTTTAAATGAGCCATTTAAAAAATTAACCAAAAGAAAAAATTGTAGTATTTTTGAGGTGAGAAACCAGAGGGGAGTACTATTATGTAAATAATACTAGGTGTCCTCTCTATCTCTGTATTTCTCTGACACGCTCTCGCTCGAGCTCTCTCTCTCTCTCCCTCCCCCACCCCATGTCTGTTTCTCTCTCTTCTCCCCCACCCCTCTTTGATAGAACAAAAGATATGATTGCCCACATTTTGGGAGGCCAAAATGGGTTTGCTTGAGCCCAGGAATTTGAGACTAGCCTGGACAACATAGCGAGACCCAATCTTTACGAAAAATAAAAATACTGGCTGGACATGGTGGTGTTTATCTGTAGTTCCAGTTACTGAGGAGGCTGATGTGGAGGGATTGCTGGAGCCCAGGAGGTTGAGGCTTCATTGAGCTGTGATCATGCCACTGTACTCCAGCAACAGAACAAGACCGTGTCTCAAAAAAAATTTTTTTTTTGATTGATTATGTGCTGTTTAGTTTAAATATGGAAGCTGCTTTGATCACTTCAGATCTCTTGTCATACTGTAGCAGAGATTAACATTTATAAGTTCCGTTGGTGGTGAAGGTAGGGGAGAGACAGCGGGGAGTGCGGAGGGTGGGGAGGGATAACATGGGGAGAAATGCCAGCTATAGTATGCACCTAAAGTTAAAAAAACAAACAAACAACAACAACAAAATATTTCTAAGTTCCTGCATCAGGAAATGAACATAGAGAAAAATACGAAATCTACTTTATAGACTACGTTTTATAATATCAAAGCTTTTATAAAGTATTATGCATTCATAGATGGAATTATTTAAGATTTGCCAACTAGATTTTAATTTAGACAGATTTTAAGTATAGAAGTTAATAGTTTTTGTGATCTTGCCATGCATCAACTTATTTTATCAATTATTAATATCTTGAGTGCTTTTCATTTTTATAAAATGGGAACAGTGATAGTTTAGGGTGTATTTGGAGATTTTTTGTGTTCAATGCCATATTGTTGCTAAAAGGCTAGTATAAGAGATAACATTCTGATAGTATTGCTCTGTTCTTCATAATGTATACCATCTCATATATTGAAAAATCTCATTTTTTCTTAATGGCTATTAACAGAATTCAAGATCTTAATTAGGAGTCCCAGGGACCAGAGTTGACCCCTTTTATTAGCATGGTAACTTTTTATCAATTTAAAATATGCAACATGATAGTTTTACATTTAATGATCTCCCTGACTTACTTCCTTTATATTTCAAAATTGAAATAGCATTCACTTACCAGTTCCATTGTCTGATCCACTTGGTTTCCACTTTAACCATTGCTTGCTTGATTTTTGTTCTTTTCTTGTCACTGCAACCACTCCCTTAGGCCATTCACCTTCAACCAATGTTCTCCAGCCTGTTGAAAGTTACTACATTAATTTGCTTTGTTCTCTGCTATTCTGTCTTACCCGTGAGTGCTCTGGGTTATAATATTTTTCCCTTTTGTCCCATGAGCACCCATGCTTCAAGTCTAACTCTATGTGGTATTTAAGAAGACTGTTGTTTAAACTCCTAGTCAGCTCACCCATTTCTTTCATTGGGGGCTCCATTTGACAGCTAAGCTATCTTCTCCTTTAAAAGCTACATGGGTGAATGAATATACACATACATAAAAATATTTTGCTATTCTAATTGCTTTAGGGTTTTTTTTCCCTTTAAACTGTTAGGTTTCTCCCTAATTTATACTTATCTGGAAGCTTCTGGTGTTTTAATATGGTTCCAGTGGCGGGGGGCAGTGCCTGGCTGTTGCCTCTCTAGACCTTTTTAACTCTGTGTTTATGAAAGCGATCTTTATTCCATGTTGTCTCAGTTCTTGCTACTAGAAGTGTAGTCCATGGGCCAGCAGCACCAGCATCACCTATTTGTTAGAAATTCAGAATCTCAAGTCCCACCCCGCAGACCTTAGGCATCTTAATCTGCATTTTTAGCAAGATATCTGCTTGTTTGATAAGAATGTTGAAGTTTGCAAAGCACTGCTCTAGGTATCAGCCAACTACATGATACCTTGACATGCTCATGGTTATACATTTCTAGAACTGATTTTAAATATATGACTTGTAATCTTACTTAAATATTTTTGAATTATTTCATAACTATTCATCTTGTGACACCCAAAGTTATACTGTGGGTGGGTATTACTACTGTATGAAAGGAATGACAAGAATAATCCCAAACAGTAGCCACCCCCAGTCCTTGAAGTGAAGTTTTGGTGTACAGTAATAGTTGATGTAAAACTATGACAACCCTTTTGCAAGTCTCTTTGTGCCTTCTCCCAGCGTCAGTTTGTACCTATAGATAAAGAACTATTCCTTTCTTTTCTCTTGGGCAGTGTCTTCTAAGCAAAGTCGCATTTGCTAAATGGAACTTGTAAGGTGTTGGGGAAAATACCTGATTTTTATCCTTAAATGAGAGAAATTATGCCTTACTGATATTTGATATGTGGATTAATAGAATGGGCATATAATCAGTCTTGAAGATTCATATACAAGTCTTGCTTGTTTTGAGGAAAAACGTTTATAGAGTCATTTTCTGGTGCACTATGACAATCCCAGTCATTAGTCATTTATAAAGTTAATAAATTGCATGTAGTCATTTAGCGACACCACAAATATATTTCAGACTTAGGTATATTTGTATAGTGGTGCTTTAGGAAATAGTTTTTTAAAAAAACTGTAGTGTTTTTACTTTTAGTTGTTCAAGAATGAAGAGAAGTGAGAGAATACAAAATTACTCTTTCATTCTTCTTTAGCATTCACATGTAGTATGAACAATGTAGCTGATCTGAAAGCACATTTTAATTGGCATTTTTCTAGAGTAATATTGTTTTAGGATGACAAACAATATTTAAGTGAGGATTTTTAGAGTTTCGATGCCCTCTTTTGACTGTGTGCAGTGAGAAGGATGGCAGAGAGAATACCCAGATGTATGTGAGTTAGTGGTATGTCACTTAGTATTATTTTAAATAATAAAAGCAAATTCTATGGGCGAGGTGTGGTGGCTCAGGCCTGTAATTCCAGTAGTTTAGGAGGCCAAGGCCGTGGATCTCTCGAGCCTAAAAGTTTGAGACCAACCTGGGCAACATAGTGAGACCCTGTCTCTTCAAAAAATTTTTAAAAATTAGCTGGGTGTGGTGGTGCATGGCTATAGTCCCAGCTACTCCTCAGAGGCTGAGGTGGGAGGATCACTTGAGCCTGGGAGGCTGAGGCTAGTGAGTAGTGATCATGCCACTGCACTCCAACCTGGGCAACAGAGCAAGTCCCTTTCTCCAAAAAAAAGGTAAACTCTGTGGATTGACCTTAGCTAAGAGCCATTCTATTTTGTATACAGGTTCTACTAAATGTGGCTATATCAGATAAGACTTATGGTTGTGGTTACCAGAGAACACTCGTGGTCCTAAGTTGTGAATATATAGTTACTGATACACATGTGATCGACCTGCAGATTTTTCCTGAGTGTCGATCACATGTGTATCAGTAATTCTAAATTATATAAATATGAAACAAAGCTTCATTTGGGAGGTAGCACTCTCAGAAGATTAGTTTTAAAACAGAATAGCAGGAGTTGTGACATGCATCTATAAGCAATTGTAATAATTTGACAGTTTTTTAGCCCTTGATTCCTAGCCCTTTCATTGACAGCCTGCCTGCAAAGGTAGTGAGGCCTGTTTCACCCCCATTAATGTCCTCTTAAATGGTATCCTGCAGTCTGGGTAATGATAAACGTTCAGTGATTGATGATTTTTTTTTTTTACTTCTATGGGATTCTGGGTGGTTTCTGGTTTCTGTGAGCGAGCATAGTTTTTTCTCTTACTTGGGCTTTGTATACATTTTTCTGGTCTTTATACCGTGTTGGTTTTAAATTGGCAGACATAGGTGTGACCTGCAGTTTTAATTAATTAGGTTCAAAGCCTTGTTCAGAAAAAATATGATTTTGGGGGTGATGATTTACTTACAACTGTGTAAAAGTCTGAGAACCAGGACAGATTTTAATACATAGTAATTTTGTAACACTTGTTTTTATTTGTAAACTTTATCTTTTTTTCCCCTTGGCTTAAAAAACAAAACAAAACACATGTTTTAAACTATAAGAAGAAATATAATAACAGCTACTGTGAAAAATAACATTAGCTTTATTGTTTTTATGGTGTTTGTAATTTCATTCTTAAGAATTTTAATTGGCTATTTTTAGTAATTGTTTTTTTACATGGCTCAGTTTCTGTAGGAGTATATATTGTTATACTACAGTAGTATTAAAATTAGTATAAACAGACCTTTTGGTTGAATATTTGCCATTTAGGAAAGGATTCATTTCTAGCATATTGATTGTGGATTAGTTTTAGTATTTTAAGTCTAACTTGTAATTGCCTAACTTTTTATTTTTAAGGTATAGGGGCTGGAATGAATAGGAGAATAAAGTCAAGCATTTCCTTAATTTAGTACAATGGAGAAATATATTTTCTTAATTTATTTTTTAAAAAATGATCCATTGTACTTTCCTTTTGGATGTAATCTTAGAGGTAATTTTAGTAATAGTTTACAGAATTTTTGTAGCTCCCCATCTGATCAGAAGAGCCGATACTTTGAGAGATTGGTGCTCATGGTTAGTGTGTATTTATGGAAACCCACTTTTCTTTATGATCAATTAAAAAAATGTTTTTTGACATTAAAATCTTAAAAGGAGTAAAAGAAGCACTTGTGCTGTTTGCTTTCCAAATAATGAACCAGAAACTTGGTTAGAGATGACCATGTGTAAGTCTGTATATTAATTAGGTGAGTGTCATTATGCTCAATTAGCAGGACTGCCAAATAATCTCTTTAATACTCTGATCTTTTTTCCCCCTAGGGTTTTACAGACAGCCCTCATTACAGTGATCACTTGAATGACAGTCGATTAGGAGCCCATGAAGGCTTGTCCCCAACACCTTTCATGAACTCAAATCTGATGGGTAAGTTGGTAATTCTCTGCAAGTGGTCTTTTCAAAGCTTCTTTGGTCGGAGACATTTTTTATCCCTTTGTCCAGGAGGGACAGGTAAGTATCTATAAGAAAGTTCTGGAGTTTCTTGGGGCAGTAGGGCTTTTCTTGTTCAGCACAGCTTGAGGATCAAATGTCCAAAAAATTTGGGTTCTTCTCTTAAAGCATTATTGGTGTCAAAAAAGGAAGCAGCAGTGTTTTTTGATTGTCAGTTTCGGCAATGTCATTGTGACCTAAAGCTTTATATGTTTTCTGGGGCAGAGAAGTACGTTTTAAGGGCATTTGTGATACTACTATTTCTCTTAACAGTTGTATTTATGTCATAATTAAAAATGTGACAAAGCAGTGATTTTAGGCTTTACTTGCATTGGACAGTGTTTCTTCTGGCACAATTTGATTAAAACAGTACATTTAGATATTGCAGCATTTGTTTTAAACACTTGGCTTCATACTGAGACTTTTTTTAAGCTTTGGTTTGAAGAAGTGAACTTGTACTTTCAAGAAGGGTATGAACTACCATCTAAACCTGATTTAGCAAAACCTTTATGTTTAATCATTCTGTCTACCCTATGCTCTGCAAAACACCCCTCCTTTCCTTTCTCCTTCCTTTCCCCTCTCTGTCTCCAATGAAAGTTTAAAGTTGTTCTTCATTCTAAAATTATAAACCCAATCTTGTTTTTTTCAGTTTGCATACCATTTGTGTGTGTGTGTGTGTGTGTGTGTGTGTGTGTGTGTGTGTAAATATTTTACCTTTAAACCTGATCGAAAAGAATCTCTATGATTTATGACATTTTTTTCTTGCTTATGCTGGGACTGAGCATATTACAAAAACTTTAATCTGTTATACCAGTTGTTATTGGCATCATATAAATATAAAAAGTTTGTGTAATTGACATTGATTTCATTACTTACTTTATTTCTTAAGAACATGACCTATATTGTGGTCTTAGAATTGTCCTTTTGAGACACAGCCATGCTAATCTAAGTAGATTACCCAAATCCCAAATCCTGGTGGTCTGCAGTTTCTTTAAAATGATTTGCTTTGCACAGTCTTTGTTTCCCTCATTCTCTGTAGTGTTGAGGAGACAGTCTGATATTCTAGTGTGGATTTTGCCTAAGGCGGTTGACAGTTTGAAGCCAGAACAACCATTAGAGTATGACAGAACAGTGAAAAAAATCTAATCAGCAATAAAACTTGTGTTTAAAATCACAATTTGTTTCAGCATAAATAAATGCACACAGAAAAATCACAGTGTTAAATGTATTATCATTCCAGATAAAAATCAGAGTTAGATTTAGAGTAAATTATTTGGCTAGGGAAAACTTTCTAATTTATTTTTTAAATTTTCAGTTGAGCTATCCATCAAAGTAAAATTGATGTTAACACTCCAAATAATTTCCTTTTGCAGTGTAACTTTTCCCCACGTAGGATTTAGTTTATATTAAGTGTAGTAGGGTAAGTTAAAGTCAGTATTTTTGTAATTTTGGATTAAACTAAGCTTTCTTAATTGAGACTATAACTCTGAACTGTAAAAAATCAGAAATAGCTCTTTTTATATTTATGTTCTTGCTTTTTATTCTTCACTCATAGAGACAACTTTTAGACCCTGTGGAATTTCATCATTAGCACAGCTTTGTGCCAAGGTGACTATTAAAATTTGGTGGGGGACAAGTGTGGAAATTAAATGAATCCTAAGAGGTATGCATGTCAGTCACTTGCTCTGAGCAGATGTTGACTAACAATATTTCTGTAATTCACTTTGAGGTAACATTTTCTCAGTTGGAGCAATTAAGAGCATGTGCTTGCCAGTGTCTTCATTTTTCAGATAATTGTTAGAGTACTTTTAATAGTCATTATACCCTGTGTATAAAATCAACATCTAAAAAAAGTCATGAAGTAAATAATTATTTGTAAATAGATTGATCATGATTCAAATGAAAAAAATCTTCATTCATCTGAACTGCGTTGTTGAGGTATGACTTTATATCAGATGCAGATATACAAACCATACATTTTCTTTTCTTATTTTTCAGACAAGGTTTCACTTTGGCACTCAAGCTAGAGTGCAGTGGCATGATCATGGCTCACTACAGCCATGAACTCCTGGGCTCAAGCTGTCTTCTTTCCTTAGCACAACACCAGCTAATTGTTCACATTTTTTCTTTTGTAGAGATGAGATCTCACTATGTTGACCAGGCTGGTTTTGAACTCCTGGCCTCAAGTGATCCTTCTGTCCCAGCCTCCCAAAATGTTGCAGTTATAGGCGTGAGCCACCACGTCTAGCCCAGACCATAAGTTTTATTTATGCACTACCTAATGTAAAAATGTTTACTCATATATAAAGGAAGGAGAGAGAACCCTGATATGGTGAAGCAGATAGGTTGAAAAGAAATTCACTGGTCATTGGCAATATCTAATATACTTCACTTCCTTACCTTTATTTTCAGTAAAAATGATCAAATGATGTACCTGAGTCCAACAACAGTGTAAGCAATCTGTACGACAATAGCTTGCTTTTGGAAATGAATGTCTCTTAAATCACAATGCAGTTCCATACAGCAGCAGGCAGTCCAATTTGATATGAGCTGAAGTAATTTAACTGCCACCCAAACATGGTTTTATAGCAGTATGTAGAGTTACAATAGATAGACTAACTTTTCTGGCTGTTTGATAATTGAAGGGAGGTTCTGTCTAAAAAACCTAAATTGTTAAAGTTCTGCTGATACGTGTATGGTAGTAGTCGAAGTATTTGGAACTGTTGATACCCAGTCATCACAACAGGTAACAGTTGAGAGTGGTGCTGTGAATGATGAATGCTCAGAAACAGTTAAAACTAATAGGAAAGCGGTAACATTTCATATTGCTGTCAACATGTAAAAGCACCATTAAGTGAGGGAGGGATTGTATGTCTAGGGAATGTTGTTATTTTGAGTATTGTGTTCAGCCATAAGCACATTTGCCTGAAATGATAGTGGATTATAAAGCACCACTGTCTTCTGTGATAGAGCTTTCAAACACTTTAATGATTTTGTACATTGCAAAAATTAGAAATTCTGTCTTAACAAGGGTTGATAATGATTCAGTAATGAACAATTTGCAACAGAAAGTGCATTTATATATTCATTTAGATATTTTGAAGTGTTTTACACAGGAAGTAAAGCTATTGTGCTGAATCAGTTAATCTTTCTTTTTATGAATTGCAAAATTATCCTGTTGATTTGTCACTATGGGAAAGAGGGCTTTTGTTATGTTTCAAGTGAAATACGTACATCATTTTGGCACATTGCTAGGTAATTAGTATCAAACAGTTCTGTACTCTGTAATATTAAAACTATATGAAAAGCTTTGACCGTAGCAGTGAATACCATGGTCAGTTCAAGGCTACTATCACCAAGTGGGCTTGTCTGTCTCAAGCTTCTTCCAGCTCTGGTCCATTTCTCTACCCTTGATCCTCTCATTAATCTCAGTAATATTTGTTTTCCTTTACCTGTGGATAATTAGTCATATTTTTGATGCTATCAGGATCAGTTTACTGGTTGAACTTAGAAACGAATTATTCTCACAGAATTGCTTACCTTTCATCCTCAAGTGATCGTGTAATAAACTGCTATTATCTTTCTATCCCTCCACGTTTATAAGCTTTACTTATTTTGGATATATTTATGTGTATATGTGATAAATGGAAGGATTAAGATGTAAGATTATCTTCAGTTTTGCTTGTTTTCTGAGACCCTTAATTGTGTTCCTTTCTGAGACTCTGTTTTACCTCTACAAATGGTTTGTTAATAATTTTTATTTTAAAGAGTGAGTGTAATGTGTGGTGATACGGGGGGAAACTGCAGGAGAGTTAGGAGATGTGGATTTTAATCTAGATTCTGAAAATAACCTTTACCTTTCTGATAGGGTAATGCTGGGAATTCTCAGAGGTCTTGTATCAGCTGTAGAATTTTACAGTTCCATAATCTCATAAATTTAATAACTTTATTCAACCCTGAAAAAGGTTGCAGCTGTAATTATAATTGCTATTTTACAGATGATTAAAACTAAGGCACAGGACCATTGTATCTTTCTGAGGTCACAAAGCCAGTAAATGTAAAAACTAAATGTAGAACTCATATCTCCTGACTCTTAGTAGTTGAATGCTCTTTCCATTAGACCACACTGTTTAGGTTAAGATACTTTTTCTTTCTTCATATCTCAGGTTTTTTACTAGCTCAGTATTTTCTTAATCCATCATTATGGAGACATTGGTCTTGAGGGATGACCGTGGGAAAAAAGGATCCACAGCGAAATAACTTTGAACACCATTTTGTATCAGTTGTTCCCTATTAGAAATTCAGATTGTACTTGGGAATGTTAAAGTCTCTGAAAAAAGGAAAAGCTTATTTAACTTTGTTTGGCCTTCTACACCCCAAAATCATATTAGGCACAGAAGACTTTTTGTAAAAAGCATCATTAGCTTCTGAGAAACTTGTTTTCCATGGGACACTGGGAAATGTTTCTGGTTGTTTAATGGGGAAAAAAAAGATACCTTAAAGTTCTCTGAAAAGTAAAATAGAATTACCCAATTCCTCTGTGAGGAATTGGGTCCCCTGATGCTCAAGTCCCTTATATATATAAAATGGTGTAGTTTCTGCATATAACCCACGTACGTCCCCCTATATACTGTAAATCATCTATAACTTACATATAATACCTAACACAACGTAAATGCTGTGTGACTAGTTCTTACGTTGAATTGTTTAGGGAATAATGACAAGGAAAAAAATGTCTGTATACATTCAGCACAGATGCAACCACCCTTTTTTCCCCCTAAGTATTTTCAAATTGTGATTGATTGATTTCACTTATGTGGAACCCACAAGTAGAGGGCAGACTGTATATATTGTTGTAACTTATTTTAGGCATGTTAACTGATTTAACAGGTTGGGTCTAATTGTTCAAATATATTACTGTCAGACCTCTCTTACAAGCATTTGACTTATAAGCAAAGCAGGTGTCTTGCCATTGGAGCTGGAATCTCTGCTTACCTCTACCTTCTCTATCTCAAAACTTAAAGGGCCCCTCTGGCAAAGCTTCTGTGTTTTATTTCCATTTCATTTTGGATTAAATAGGTTTCTGTGAATTTGTCTGGGAATTTAAGCCCAAGTACACTTTTTTCCTGCACAATTGGTACCTCAAACAACCAAATTTCAAAGAAAATTCTTTTGTAAAGTTGATACTGCTTTCACTATAACTTATGAAAAATCCAGAAATGTGCTAGAATTACAAAATATGTAGAATCACCATTTTCAGACTATCAAAGCATAATACAACCCTGCCCTCAAAATCTTTCTTTTGGCTGAGGGGGCTGGCTTATCTTCCCAGCACTTTGGGAGACCAAGGCATAAAGATTGCTTTAGCCCAGGAGTTTGAGACCAGCTTGGGCATATAGTGAAACCCTGTCTATACAAAAAAATACAAAAGATTAGCCAGGCGTGGTGGTGCATGCCTGTGGTCTCAGCTACCTGGAGGCTGAGGTGGGAGGATTGCTTGAGCCGAGGAGGGGGAGGTTGCAGTAATCCACTGTACTCCAGCCTGGGCAACAGAGCCAACCCTGTCTCAGAACAAAACAAAACAAAACAAATTGTGTGTGTGTGTGTGTGTGTGTGTGTGTGTACATATGTAAATCTAAGTTTGATATACTTGAAATCTCTTCACTAGATAAGATATTGAAAATGATTATAAATGTGTTTAAGGGAACTAGTATCTGATTGTACAGTATTTCGTAAGGATGAGGCCTTTATACTTTTTTCAATATTTTGTTAACCATAAGTTTCATGAAAGAATATGGTTGTATATTCATTGATCTACATTCTCTGGCCTTTGGCTGTACTGACAGACACAAAATGTTGGCACCGAGAGAAACTTGAATGAAAGGAGCCTGGACATAATTGAAGGCACTGAAGCCAAGAAAAATAAAATGACTCATTAGTTTGAAACATGGCTCTGGCCAGGCATGGTGGCTCATGCCTATAATCCCATCATTTTCGGAAGCTGAGGCAGAGAAATTACCTGAGGTCAGGAGTTCAAGACCAGCCTGATCAGCGTGGTGAAACCACATCTCTACTAAAAATAAAAATAAAAATAAAAGCCAGACGTGGTGGCATATTCTTGTAATCTCAGCTATTTTGGAGGCTGAGGCAGGAGAATTGCTTGAATGCAGGTGGGAGAGGTTGCAAGTGAGCCAAGATCGTGCCATTGTATTCCAGCCTGGGTGACAGAGCAAGACTCCGTCTCAAAAAGAAAAAAAAAGAAGAGAAGAAACATGGCCCTTACTCTCTTGATTCTAACTAGTGCACAGTCCCTTTCTACTATGTTGCTTTTTTCTCCACCCCTCCCCCCCTTTTTTAACTTCTTGTGTTCAACCGCTTGTTTCATTTGCTACCTTTTTCTACATTATAGCTCTGCTGTCTTTTTCTTTCTTTCACTACTGCTTAAACTCTCATAAGTAGTCTGAGTTGTTGAATACCTTCCTCCATCTTTTTCATGTATTCATTTATCCATTTGTCCATTTTTTTCTGCCCTTTACCATGTGAAAGTACTATATGGTGAAATATTAAAGTGAATAATATTCCATCTATCTTTACAGACTTTATTATTTTAGTGTGATAGAGGAATAAGAGTTTCAATAATTATCATAGATGGCAGAATGTCAGTGATACGAATAAATAATTACAGACATTGAGAAAAGATTACGTTCAGTCACAACCAGAGGTGATCAGGAAAAGTTTTGTTGTGGGTAACATTTAATCCAGTCAGCACTCTTTCTATTATAAGTGGCAGAACTTAATTTAAATCGGATTAAACACAAAGTGGTGTTTATTTACTCATTTATCTTTTTTTTTTTTTTTTTTTTTTTTTTTTTTTTTTTTTTTTTTTTTTTTTACTTTTTTTTTATTGCATTTTAGGTTTTGGGGTACATATGAAGAACATACAATATTGTTGCATAGGTACACACGTGGCAGTGTAATTTGTTGCCTTCCTCCCCTTCACCTATATCTGGCATTTCTCCCCATGCTATCTCCCCGCAACTCCCAACCCCCCACTGTCTCTCCCCTATTTTCCCCCAACATACCCCAGCGTATAGTGCTCCCCTCCCTGTGT